>OX463758.1:59983333-60291438 GCA_949824845.1 Rhingia rostrata | reverse complement strand
CTCACACTTTTGGGGTGGTTTCCATTTTCGTAAGAATTCCGCTACAATTTTTTTGTCGGTAAACTTCCGAAGAAATTCAACGCGTAGCTTTCAAAAATTGTTGACTTAACGCATTAAGCCATAGTTGATAGTCTATGGAGCACTTTCCGATTAAGGAACATGTGCTCATTCAGAGATGGTCTCCGAATCCCAATGTCTTACATAATGAAAATAGGTTTTCGTTATACATTACAAATAATAAATAATTCATAGCTTCAAGTATACTATACTTATACCTTTAAGTAATCGTTGCCGACGGAATGATGATGACTGCCGCTGGCCTAGAGGGAAAATTTGGATGCTAATTGCAGTACTGATACTGCGGTTTTTGGAATAAAACGTTAACACATTAATGTATTAATTTAAAGGATGTTTTAAAATATTCTTACGCTCTTTCCAGCAAAAAAGGGGGATTACTTTTATCCCTTAGTTGTCTTCGAACCACTTTCTCATCAGAAGTACTGAGATAAAAACAAGAAAGCACTTTCCATCTTTCAGCTTTTGAAGTTTAAACTATTACAGCTAACCCTTCCAATCTAGTACCATTGAAAGAATTGAAAATTTCATTCCGTAAGCATTCGAATGCTATGATCCCGAATTCCGATCCAAAGGATTTTTTTTTTGACCAGGGGCATGTCGCTGTACAGCTCGTATGGTTCTTGGTTGAATCTTTGCCTACATAGCCCGTCAACGCAAACGGGAGCGAAGATTTTTCGAAGAATTTTCCTCCCAAAATGACCAAGGATTTCCGCTTTATTAAGCTTGAGTTTAGATATTGCTATCCTAACTTCACTCAAGTTGGGTGGTTGCCAGTTTTCTCTGTCGTTGCCATTACTGAATGGTTCGTTCTGCCTGACAGCGGATTGCTGTTCGCCATCGCCGTTTAATAGTCTGCAGAAGTGGTTCTTCCATATCCTCAGCATCGACTGTGTCTCAACTACCATATTCCCTTGTTCATCTCGACCGGATTTTGTTCGAGCATTATATCCTTGGCTTTCACACTTTGGTAAAACTTGCGAACATCGTTTCTGCAGTGGCACCTCTCTATACCCTCGATTACGCGCTTTGCTTGCTCTTTTTTTTCTTTCTGAAAATCCGGTGCTCTGCCCTTCTTCTCTGCCTACAGAGCTCAATGGCAGCTCTCGTCTTCACCTGCAGCTAAGCCTTGTAGGCCTCGTTCTTAGCTGCCTCGTTGGTGGGCGCGAGAAACCCAGCACATCAGTTGCGGCTGATCCAATAGCTTGTTGGCATCGTTGCCATTGTTTTTCGATATTCGATGCTGGTGGTATGTTGTTAAGCGAGAAGTTAAAAGATACGCGTAGCGCGAGGGTTTTGGCGGTCTCTTGCGATTGCAGTCTTTCGACAATAAATTTTGTCACAGTATTTCAAGATCAATGAACGGCGGATTTACGATATCCCACAGTCCCGCGGTCAAAACAAATCGACACCAAAGGACGAATAGTATTGTTAGGCGATAACTATTGGCACGATATTTTTGAAGATGTGCAAGCCGCCAGTTAAAACACTGAACAACTATTTGCAATGTATGAACAGCGCAACTATTTCGACTCATTGTATCGATGTCAAGCTATTAATGCTCATAATATTTACATACCGACATAGGAGATGGCGCATCTAATAGTGCGTAGAACAGAAGACAATATCTTTAATAAATCTGCCTACTACTAGGATACGCAAACGGTATAGACCTCATAAGTCGATGCTGCCGTTGTTACTAGAAGCATTAACGCCAACTGAAGAACAAGCAAAACGCATTGATTTTGTAATTAACGAGGAGAAGAAAAAGTATGTGCTGTCAACAATGTACTCTGGATTTATAACCAACGACAAAATGTAACTGTTGTTACAAAGGATACCTGAGTGAATATACGCCAAAGACTGAATATAAAAATCCGATGCTAGCTCAAAAGTCCATGTGCCCCGAGTGCTAGACAGTAAGCAGGAAAGCAAGTATTTGGCACTTTCAAGTCAAAAAGCCGGTATGGCGTGTGGAGGTAAAGATAAAACCGCAAAATTCATTATCTGTACCAAGATGTGGATGTAGTGCATTTAGCGAATAAACACTAATGCTTCTAATTAATTAACTAAAATCTTCGAATCCCAGTCTTAAAACGACTGGAAAGGCTGAAACTCAATTTAAAGGAGAGGATATGCCAGGCAACTTGAACTCCTGTCCCATTAAGAGTGGAGTGATACGAATGAAATATAAAATTCACATTTAAATTCGTTCTAAAATCGATTTTGCTGTTTCAGAAGTTTTTGATTGCTTTATAATGTCTTTGTGAGTTTTGGTGTGATCATAATCGTCAAAAATCTGCACAAATAGGTACAATCGAAGTTTTTTCATATGTCTTTTGCATCACCCTTAGCATCATGTAAACATAGTTTAACCTTGAAGAACTATCTCTACCAAACTGGACCATTTTCAATTTAATTCAAGCTTTAAGTAGAATAAATAAAATATCTCGCCCAAAATTATTAATAACGGGTGATCCAAGTAGAGATACTTTTTTCAATAGCCTTTTTTGACAGATCACGTGTGAGTCGTGTCATGCTGTCATGTTATTTTTGTTTAGTATTGTTTGGCATTTCATAATGGAAAGACTTACGCGTGAACAACGTTTACAAATTGTTCAACTTTATTATGAAAATTCACATTCTGTGAGGAATGTGTTTTGTGCACGTCACTCAACTTATGGTCAACATAATCGGCCTACTGAGCGTACTATTCGCAACACCATCACCCATTTTGAGACCCAGCATTCATTATTGGATAATATTCGACCGAATAGACCACGTCCAGCACGCTGTGAAGAAAATATAGCGGCCGTAGCTGAGAGTGTACACGAAGACCGTAGAGAGTCGATTCGGCGCCGTTCGCAGCAACTCGGACTGACGTATGGAACGACTTGGCGCATTTTACGTCAAGATCTTAAATTGAAAGCGTACAAAATACAGCTTGTGCAACAACTGAAGCCGCTCGACCTTCCCAAGCGACATCGCTTCGCTCTATGGGCTCTTGAAAAGTTCCAAGAAGATCCGACGTTTTCGAGGCAAATTTTGTTTAGCGATGAGGCCCATTTCTGGCTCAATGGGTATGTAAACAAACAAAATTGCCGCATTTGGGACGAAGAGCAACCTGAAGAGATTGAAGAACTGTCACTTCATCCAGAAAAAACAACGGTTTGGTGCAAGACGGCGCCACTTCCCACACATCGCATCAATCAATGGACTTATTGAGATTTCGGTGAGCACATAATTTCACGTTTTGGGCCGGTCGATTGGCTACCAAGATCGTGTGATATCACACCGTTAGACTTTTTCCTGTGGGGATATGTAAAGTCAAAAGCTTATGCCGACAAACCCGCTTCGATTCAGGCCTTGGAGAAAAACATCACGCGTGTCATTCGCCAGTTACCAGTCGAAATGCTCGAACGAGTGATCGAAAATTGGACTATACGGATGGACCATCTGCGACGTAGCAACGGCCAACATGCTTTATTTTAAAAAGTTATGCTTCGATCTTCAAATATGGAAATGGAATCAATAAATGTTTAGTGTGAATGCAAGAAAAAGTGATGAAAGGATGGAAAAGAGTTTGGATGAATGTTTGGGAGTAGATGGGTAAGGAGTTACCATTCGCATTAATTTTGAATTTCTGAATTTTGAATATTCTTAAGCGAGCGAATAACGCTCCAGGAGCTCTCTGAGATGATGCTAGCAGACTGCTGTGGACTCTGCTATTGAACTGTTGTAGATTGTGTACGTCTTCTGAAAGTTCATTCCATCGTTTTGTTGTTCTATAAGAGAATGAAATTTGGAATTACGTTGTTCGTGGCGTTGTTAGGTGGACAATGTGTCTGTAAGCTGAAACTGCGTGTCTTGTCGTGTAATGTTAAAAAATATGACCTCCAAATAGATATGCATTTAGCGCCTCAAAAACATACAACCAAAATATTACTCGCAAGCTTTCAGATGAAGGACCGAAAGTGCACTACATCAGCCTCCATGGGTTCGGAACTCTCCATGGATTTTGTGATTTTATAAACCAATATCATAAATAGTTTGATCTACGTGTTACGTGTGATTAGAACAATTATTTAATTTATATGAAGTATATGTGCGATTGTCAAATGTAAAATTATCAAGGATTTCTTAAGTTTTAGGTTGCTAACCATTGGCAAATTAACAAAAATTGGTTGGTGTAGTAATACTTAAAGTATTTATTAATGTATACAAAGAATAAAAAAGGTTTTTTTTTTCTTTTTAATTTTTTTTCCAGGCGCCAGCGTCATTTACTGAATTTTGTTGCATAATTTTGAAAATCATTATTTTTTTAATTGCGCATCTCTATAAGCTCTCCCACCAGGTACGCATTTCTTAATTTAAGAGTCACGTAATTAATTGGCACTTAAAATCGCACCGCGATGTCAATTGAATGCGCAATTAGTTACACAGGTACTTCGGGAACTGAGTTCTTCGCATTTGCGCGCAGCCTCCGCGCTGTTTTGCCGATTACGTGAAATTGTTTTTGTTAATAAAAAATATATATATACAAAAAAAAACAGCCTTGTTACCACATTTGAAGCCTCCGTTTTGCCACTGACCAATAAAATAAGTGAACCTTCACACGGAAACCGCACGTAGCTCACACACGTATAGGAGCGCAGCGTAACTTTCAGGGTTTCTGTCACATAATTTCTTCTCCTTTAATCACATGAGAACATTAAGCGGTAGTGCTCAATCTTCAAGTTTAACACAACAACATTGATTGTCAGATGACCGATATCTTATAGAGGGGACCTATTAATTATCGCGATTAAATAAATGATATTAAGTAAAGAAATACAATTGTCAACTCATAAATGACGTAAATTTAAATGTAACGAAACCGATTAGAAGACCTAATGGGTTATCAACTGTTACTGTGACAATATTGTCGCATCGTAAGATGGCGTTGAACTCTCAATGTAACCAAGAAAACAGTGATCATTTTCACTTTCTCTAATCAAGATTTCAACTCAGGGAAATAAATAAAAATGTTGATGTGCTAGTTAAAGTTAAGGAGGATCTTTATTTTTTTGTGAATTAAAATTCTTTCAACTTTTGTATGACATAACATACTCATTTTGCTTTTTCTTAAATGTCATTTTTGACAGATCAAATGTTTGCTTTGCAAATGTAAATATTTAGTCAAGGAATTGACAATTCACATCTCGTGTGAGAATAAACGTCAATCTTACATCGAATAGAAATTTGTATATAGAAAAAATGACATAAGCAGAGCGTATCACTTTAATAGCAATGTGCCTTGCACAAGTATTGACTTAACCTTGACAGTGACCACTTCAATTGCAAAACAATAAAACGCTTTGAGAAGATTGACTCAGAGTATGACTATTAAGATTTAGTATAGAACACTATGAACAATTAAAATGCTTGCAATAAACTTAAATCGTGATTGCAATCATAGAGAACTTTGTGGTGGCACAATGTGAACTTGTTTGTTTTCCTAGAGTGTAACGACTACATTAAGATGTTATCGAAACAAAGGTGAGCAATATTTATTTGAGGGATAGATGCGGAGGTAGGTTATTTTCCCACACAAATGTAAACAGGTGAGCATTTAAAAGATTTACATGGTGTGTTTACGAGAAATAAAATAAAAATATTCTAATTACTCACTAATCTAAAGTTTGCTGATTTCACGAGATTGCTACGCCTGTTTTAAAATTAAGGTGATAACAGATTGATCTAATTGTTTGCATTTTTATGATTGTGTTTTATACTGAAGTAACTAAGTCCGATGTTGAAATTCTTATTAGAAACCAATTTTGATAGTGTTCAACATTAAATTACTTTTTTTACTTTTTGTGTATTAAAAAAATTGGGATTTATAACGAAAAAAAATTCTTAAGTATCTGGTATTGCCAATTTGTTGTCTTCTTGTGTTCTTGATTGAAGATATTCAAATATTATACAAAATATTGCGAAACAAATATAATCATAACATTTTCTTAGCAATTCTTTTTTTAAAAACCCATTACATTACTGATAAAAAACACACATTTGTTTGCCCTTTTTTAATAATCTGAATTATGTTCTGTGTATCCGGCAAATGTAAAAACTGCTAATGAAAAATAACTCATGAGTGTACTTCCCCGCTCTAAATCCTCAGTAGTTATTCCAAACGTCAAATATTAGCCACAGGATAAATTTTAGTGTTCTCCGATGCAGGTTACAAATTCGAGGTTATATTAAACACACTTATATCGAAAATGATCCACTGGCACACATTTTTAAGCAAACGGCGCACGGTCATACAAGGAACTGGACTTTCTATCTGTATCTATACATCGGACAGATTGCAAGCTCCAGAGTAGGCTACAAATTTGAGGTCTATATTCACCACACTACTGTCGAAAATTCTCCACTGGCTAACTTTTAACTCAATTGGTGCACAGCCCAGACTGTCGATCGCACTTACCTATATCAACAGCATAACCTACTCTTCACAAACGATGCCCGGACAGATTGCACAACCATTTCATTATGGATAATTATTGTGAAACATACAACTTATAATAACTTTTGGAAAGGGAAATTCAGTCCAAAAAAAATAAAGTCTTACTTAGCCGTTTTCTTTACTTTGACTGCACATATTCAAAAACAGATGGTAAAAAAATTCAATTGATTTGAGTGTTTTTTTTTGTACACTTATGAACACAGCCAAGACTTAAATTTTAAATTGTATGTCTAAAAAATGCTGTTCTACATCCGACGCTGTCTCAGCTGAGGTTCATTCATTCCGTCTAAAATTATTGTTTCCTCACTTCTCAGCTTATAATAACGATGAATTCCTTTCATGATACATACAAAATAACCAGCTGTACTTTTTTTGGTAGTAAGGGCGCGCAGACAATAATAATAATTTTAAGTCACAACCTCATAGTATAATGCAGAAAATCTTCGCTGAATTAATTTTAGTTACAGGGTTGAATTGGGGTACCACACGACCAGTACTAATAATCGACCAGGCTGAGAGTCTCCGTAAATACTCATCCAAATACCAGGCAATATACGGATTAATTTAACTCTATCGGGACAAAGCGGAACTATCAAGGGTTTGAGAAGGAAATAAACTTAAAATATATGAGAAGGATACAAACCGCTGTGCAAATCGTTTATATTAGTCTTTGACAAAAAATAACGCCCTTCTATGGAATGTTTTACAAATTCAGCCATAGACGAAATATTCATAGTAATTTTCTCAAAGTATTTTCATCGAAAGTTTTTTCGATTTTTTTTTAAATTGTAGCGGGTGTTTTTTTAGAGGTATATAAATTTAAGTTGGCAACACTTTTTAAACTGGCGGCATTTTTTTTAGTTGTCAAGTGATTTATTTTTAGTTTGCTTTGGCATTTCAACATGAATATACTGACGTCTGAACAACGCTTCGAAACTGTGTAAACGTATTTTGAAAATCAGGGTTCTGTTCGAAATACGTATAGCGCACTACGTCCATTTTACGGTCAACATAATCGTCCATCAGAGCAATTAATTCGATCAAGTATAGAACATTTTCGCACCACGTTTACTTCAAATGATAAAAGATACGCATCCACAAAGATGTCGTACAACGCGTATAGAAGAAGTCATTGCTGCATCCGCCATGTTTCGATCGACTTATTGATCTTGGTTTGCGTGCTTAAAAAATCCAATTCGTGCAAGAATTGAAGCCACAGGATCACCTTGCAAGGCGCAGATTCGGTGAATGGGCTTAAAAAAAGACATAAACGAATTTCGATGAAGCTCACTTTTAGTTGAATAGATCTTTCAATAATCAAAACTGCCGTATTCGGAGTGGTGATGGTCCTCAAGTGTATGTTGAGACACTGTAACATCCACCAAAACATACTGTTTGTCCTCCAACAAGATCGTGCAATTTAACGGCGCTTAACTATTTTCTGTGGGGATATGTAAAGTCGGTAGTCAACTCCGATAAGCCCGAAACGATTGACCACTTGGAGGACAACATTCGGCACGTTATTGCCGATATACGGCCACAAATCTTGGAAAAAGTCATCAAATATTGGACCTCCAGATAAGACTGCGCCCGAGCTAGTCGTGCCAGTCAAATGCCAGAATATTATCTTTCGAATAAAGAAAATTTCATGTCAATTAAAAAAAACAACATCTTTCTTTTTTTCCTTTTTAGACCTTTTACTGTACTTCTAAAAAAAAAACATATACCTACCGAAACCCGTTTTTTACGGAGCTTGACACAAAAAGTAAGTGTTTCAAAAAAACTTAATATGTACATTTATTGAGAATCTTTTAATAACATGCTCAGACACTTTTTCAACCAAAAAACCAAAAAACGACGTATGTAACTATTTCCTAAAAGTGGTATTGTGGCATTTTGAAAATATTTACAATTACGATTTTTTTAAGTAACCGATCAATACAAGTTGTATTAGATGGGTCAACTTCCACCCGCCTTTCAACTAACGCTGGAGTACCCAAAGGCTCAGTCCTCTCACCGACTCTGTTTCTAATTTTTATTAACGACCTTCTCTCTCTGACTTGTAATCCTATCCATTCATTCGCGGATGACAGCACTCTTGACTTCGTTTACTCCTTAACGACTCCGCGACAAGATCCCCAAATTGTGGAGTCTCAACGCTAGCGAATGTCAACTGAACTCAACTCTGATCTTGATACAATTATCAATTGGGGTACCAACAACCGGGTTGAATTCAATGCGTCAAAAACCCAGTGCTGTCTCCTATCTCTGAAGCGGGATACAAATGTAGCTAAACTTAACATGGAAGGAGTTGAAGTTGAGGAATCTAATGGCCTGTCTATGCTTGGCATGCTTATATGCATGCCTGGGCTTATGCCCAGTCTGGGCTTATGCCCAGACCTACGATGGAAGCGGCAAATTATAGATGCTGCTAAAGGTGGTGCTAAATGCCTAGGATTTCTCAAACGATGCAAACGGTTTTTCACTCCATCAGATTTAGCTAATATCTATAAAGCTTACATTCGTCCAAGACTTGAATATAACTCGCACATCTGGGCGGGTGCCCCTGCAACATGCTTGAGCCTACTTGACAGAGTCCAGCGTCATGCTATCAAACTTATTGACAACCAATCAGTTTGTAGCGAAATTTATTCTCTCGAACACCGGCGGAATGTTGTATGCCTTGCGCTTCTTTACCGCTACTTTCACCATAAATGTTCCGACGAAATATATAGTTGTACCCCGCCTGTCCGTCTGTTTAATAGAAATACTCGTGCTACTTCTTCGGCACACCCATATTGCCTGTTTTCGGGCGCACAGTAAAATTTAAAAGATCATTTCTTAACCACACTTCACGATTACGGAATAGCTTGCCTTCATCAATATTTCCAGAGGACTACAACCTGCAAAGATTCAAAATTAACGCGCATCGTCACTTCACTCTTTTCCCACCTACTCCCAATCTCTAACTATCCTACAAACCTTTTTCCTTCTTTCCATCACTGGGTTTTATAACCTTCAGGGACTGAGTCCTAAGTGTTGAAAAATATTAAAAAAAAAAAAAAAAAAGTATTCTGCTCAAACGACTCCGGTAGCTATTTTGAGTCGATCCATATGCTTTTATGCATATCTATCTTAAATATTTCTCTATGTGACAAACTTAATGTAAAAACTAATACACTTTTATGGGATGGGGTATAGACATCTGAGAAGGCTTTTCGAATTTTTATTACCCGATCCTATCCCATTCTTATAATCAAAGGCTTAAACTTTATGGAGATGATATATAGAAAATGACTTTGTCACAACATCTTGTTCCGACAGTTTATCAAAAATATTTTTTAAGGAAAACACACCCAAAATGAGGTAATATAGTTGAAGTATTTTCATCAAAACTTTATTTGATTTTCTAAAAATGTTGTCAAAAATGTTTTTTTTTCCTAAGAAAACTACCCTAAAACTACGTCATGTATCTTACAAAGCAAATTTCTTACAAAATTATAAATGTCAATGTAACGGGTGATCCAAGTAGAGATACTTTTTTCAATAGCCTTTTTTGACAGATCACGTGTGAGTCGTGTCATGCTGTCATGTTATTTTTGTTTAGTATTGTTTGGCATTTCATAATGGAAAGACTTACGCGTGAACATCGTTTACAAATTGTTCAACTTTATTATGAAAATTCACGTTCTGTGAGGAATGTGTTTTGTGCACTTCGCTCAACTTATGATCAACATAATCGGCCTACTGAGCGTACTGTTCGCAACACCATCACCCATTTTGAGACCCAGCATTCATTATTGGATAATATTCGACCGAATAGACCACGTCCAGCACGCTGTGAAGAAAATATAGCGGCCGTAGCTGAGAGTGTACACGAAGACCGTAGAGAGTCGATTCGGCGCCGTTCGCAGCAACTCGGACTGACGTATGGAACGACTTGGTGCATTTTACGTCAAGATCTTAAATTGAAAGCGTACAAAATACAGCTTGTGCAACAACTGAAGCCGCTCGACCTTCCCAAGCGACATCGCTTCGCTCTATCGGCTCTTGAAAAGTTCCAAGAAGATCCGACGTTTTCGAGCCAAATTTTGTTTAGCGATGAGGCCCATTTCTGGCTCAATGGGTATGTAAACAAACAAAATTGCCGCATTTGGGACGAAGAGCAACCTGAAGAGATTGAAGAACTGCCACTTCATCCAGAAAAAACAACGGTTTGGTGTGGTTTGTGGGCCGGTGGAATCATCGGTCCATATTTCTTTAAAAATTATGCCGGTGCGAACGTAACCGTCAATGGCGACCGTTATCGTGCCATGATAACCGACTATTTGATGCCTGAAATTGAAGCTCGTGATCTCGGCGACATTTGGTTTCAACAAGACGGCGCCACTTCCCACACATCGCATCAATCAATGGACTTATTGAGAGAACATTTCGGTGAGCACATAATTTCACGTTTTGGGCCGGTCGATTGGCCACCAAGATCGTGTGATATCACACCGTTAGACTTTTTCCTGTGGGGATATGTAAAGTCAAAAGCTTATGCCGACAAACCCGCTTCGATTCAGGCCTTGGAGGAAAACATCACGCGTGTCAATCGCCAGTTACCAGTCGAAATGCTCGAACGAGTGATCGAAAATTGGACTCAACGGATGGACCATCTGCGACGTAGCAACTTCCAACATTTGATAGACATAATCTTCAAAAAATAAATCCCAAAGAATGTTCTTTCAAATGATAATAAACATTCTCCATTAAATTTGAATTTTCTGTGTTTTTTTCTTTAAAAAAGTAGGGAATCTCGAAATGGATCACCCTTTATCTCTTGCTTTTTGAATTAGTTGTCCAATCTGGAGTACCCCATGGAATTCACTTAGTCACTACATATTTCAAAAATATGTTCTTGCAATTAATGATGTAATGGCGAATTCTTCACATGAGTACTAACCTGGTTTTGTACCAGGTCCAGCTAATCCAGGTACTTGTTCTAGTGCTCGGTACCAACCAGAAGTCAGTACTTTTGCATTTATTTACATCAATAGTACCAGAGCTAATAGTCTGAACTGGTCTAACACATATATGTACGCTACCTTATCATTTGATATGCCATAACTTATGTAAATTATATCGTTTGCGTCGCCCGCGCGTCTTTTTATTAATTAGATCTTTATGTTGCATTAAAATACTGCTTTGGATATGGAACTAAACTCACCAATTCACCACCAGGTGATTGCAATTTAAAATGAGTGAAATTGTTCGCACCGATTTTTCTTAGTAACTGAACAATCAACAATGCGACAAAGGGAAGCTGCAGCCGCCTGACGTTATGCCAATGTTACTGACATTTGAATGAATCGATCCTCATGACATATTAGAGCCATACATACTTTCAGTACCTTCTATGCGATAGACTCTATAGAGGCCGATACTTGAATAACATCGGCAACTTCTATCTAGAGTGATGAGAAATTGCTGCTCAGGCAATGCATGTAACGTGTGCTGATTTAATTAAAATAAACGAAGAAAAATATTCAATAAAACCGAAATAACACAAATTTTTTTGTTCACCGTGGTTGTGGGTGCTGCATTATAATTCCACTACCAGTTGAAGAACGTACACAAACGTTATTTTCGAAAACCTAATTCGCCGAAAAAATCCACATCGCCAAATGTATTTAATGTATTCCGCTGGGGCTTATGGAAGATGCGGCATTCAAACCGACAAAATATCACTTTATCGACATCGTCGAAATCGCAAAACAAAACTATCGCACCAAAACAAAATCCATTTCTATATGAATAAACTTTTTGTTCAAGTAACAGAAAGCAAAAAATAGAAATGTCCTAACGTTTCTGGTTTGTTGGCGTAGACGAGCGACTTCACATATCCCCAAAGAAAATAATCCAATGGTGTCAAATCATAAGATCTTGGTGCCCAATTGACAGGTCCATTCCGCGAAATTATGCGCTCATCGAATGTTTCCTTCAATAAATCGATTGTGACGTGCGCTGTGTGGCATGTAGCGCCGTCTTGTTGGAACCACATCTCATCCACATTCATCACATCCACTTCGGGAACAAAATAATCGGTTATCATGGCTCTATACCGGTCTCCATTAATGGTAACTGATTCTCCAGCATCATTTCGGAAGAAGTATGGCCCAATGACTCCACCACCCATAGAGCACGCCAAACAGTCAGTTTTTGTGGATGTAATGGCGTCTCGAGTATCTCATGTGAATTCTCTTCACTCCAAATGCTGCAATTTTGTTTGTTGAGCCTAATCACTGAACAAAATTTTGCGATGAAAATCAGCATCGAGATCAATCTCATTTTCGGCCCATACATCAAAATCACGACGCATTGCATGGTCTCGCGGCTTTAATTCTTGCACAAGCTGGATCTTGTGAGGTCGTAAGCCAAGATCTTTGCGCAAAATCTTCCATATAGTTGATGGACAACCAATTGCTGTGCACGGTGGCGAATCGATTTATTCGGGTCCTCTTCAATATTTTGCTCTACAGCGGCGATTGTTTCTTCGGTGCGCAGTGTTCGACGGCTCTGCGGATGCGTATTATCACATAGAGTAAACGTAGTGCGAAAACGATCGATGGTAAACCGAATTAATTGCTCTTAATGACGATTATGTTGACCATAAAATGGAGGGAGCTTGCGGTAAACTTCGCGAACTGAACCATTATTTTCGAAATAAATTCGCACGATTTGCAAGCGTTGCTCATTTGTCAACCTCTTCATGATAAAATGGCAAACCAAACTGAACATGACATTACAGTTGCCCGATTTGACCACAAGATTTCAAGTTTTAACTCTGTTCGAAAAACCAACCTTTAAAAAAACACCCGTTAATACTTGTGCTGAAGAAATTGAATTCTCTTAATCCAGGTACTAACGACGCTGGACTGTCAATTTCGAGGATCCAGCTAGTACCGTGTACTAACAATACTCGGTACCAACTTCGGTACATAAGGGCGTTAGTAATAGTTGGGAAAGAAATTTCTGAGTACCAGTTTGGGTACTAACTTTAGGTCTAATACCGGTACTAGCGCAAGTAGGTTCTCGGTGAAGAAATTAGCCATAAGAGCTTTTATTTGACAGATTAAAGTATTGACATATGCTGATGACATAAAAATGTTCAAATGTGTATGACATCTAAACGAATCTGAACCCTACAAAGTATCAGCACATGACAATTTCACAATCACATCGAAATTTAATTTTACTCTATCAGGATGAAACACATGTTTTATAAAAAAAAATTGTATGGTGGGTGAGTTAGGTGAAGCAACGATTCTAACTCTTAAGAGAGGGACAGCCCCTGGCAATTTCTGTTGGGAAATTTTGCCGATTATCAATTGAATGATCGAAATTACAACAACAACTTGTGTATAGACAACACTATTTTGGTTAGAAGTATAGCTATATCGGACATTACCAAGTGTTCTCATCAGATTGCTTCTAATATTGACGCTACTTTTACTTTTAAATTCATTTTTTATTTACTTAAAATATCAACTTACTACTAGACAAAAATGCTTAAATCTAACTTATCAACTGATTTAAGTAATATTGACGCTAATTGAAAGTTTAGTTCTCTGTATGATTATTTGAAACAATTTGTATTCCCTAACCGGGAATTGAACTTGTAACCCAGTGCCTAGTGAGCCAAGTGCCTAATATTTACTAGCGTCACTGAGGTCTTGGTTTGATGAGAGTCAAATCGCTCAATCGAACGAACTGAGAGGCTGACAACTAGCATTCGTGGCATTTATACACACATTTTGTTGTTGTTATACCCTATCCCATAGGGGTATATTAGTTTTGATACATAGTTTGTAACATAGTGAAATAATTTAGCTAGGTATACCTCAAAGTATATGGTAGCTAGTTGAGTCGATTAAGCCATGTCTGTCTGTCTGTCCGTCCGTCCGTTCGTCCGTCTGTAGCTAACCGATTTTTGGGCCTAAAATTTTGAGCTACGATAGTGAAATTTCGTACATGTGATCCTTGTACGTGCTGTTCGAACAAGTGTAAACATTTTTGAAATCCACCCACTGCCACGCGCCCTTTTTAGAAAAACCTTATTTTAGGCCAAACCATTAAAAATGTTGAAGAAGTATCACGCCCATTTTTTTGGGTCGTTTTCATACTATATGCATACCATATGCAGGAGAAAAACGTTGTTTTTGGTCGAATCATACGAGATTTTGATAAACTATCTGAACAATATGTTGCAACAATTTTAATTTTAATATTTCCTTGCCATTAAACTTACATTTAAGGGAAAAATTTTGAAAAAGTATCTGAACAACAATCAATGAATAGACAATCATAATTTCTATATTTCGTCTATACAAAGTTTTCAGCCACGCCCATTTTTTGGGGGCGTTTTAATATCATATGCATACCATATGCAGAAGAAAAACGTTGTTTTTGGTCGAGCTTTGGATAAACTATCTGAACAATATGTTGCAACAATTTTAATTTCAATATTTACTTTTAAGGATGGGATGGTATAAAACGTATAAAACGATCCACACAGTGGATTGTGCCATCTCATATGTTTCCTCTGTCTTCAGTATGTTGGGATTTTATTCCCCAGATTTCATGTAGTTTGCTTTTCTTTTGAATCGAAAACGCTAATTGTCCATATCACTTCAAAATATAACAGCAGCGTAGCTTGTTATTCATTCGTAAATAATAATGCAAATACATATTTAGCATAATATTAACCACATACCCAAGATATTAATCACCATTCATCATCATTTCGATCTATTAATCATCTTTATTTTCAAGCTTATTTTAACAATTTGTAATACATAGTGATCAATGTAATTGGGGATTTTCTTAAAACTGAACAATTGCCTGCCGTACACGTCATTTCCTTTGAAGTCTTTTCAGACAACCTTTGACTTGGTCAATTCGTTGTTTTTTTGTTGTTTTTTTTTTTTTGTTAAAACGTACCTACCTTGTTATACAATAGTGACAATTATTTGCGTCGCGACGATGACACTCACTATCTGATGATCTTTAAACAATGAGAATGTTTTGTTATATTGGTACGTGACCGACAAGTCTAAATTGTTATTTATTCGGATGTTAACCAGTTTAAGGTGGCTCAACCTTGCGTGATCCATTAACCCAATTAGGATAGTTGTGTTGCTGCTAATTATATTCTTAAATTTCAACACCCAATTACATGGTTGTTGAAATGTTATGAAATTAAATTCAAATATTTGCTCTATTTGAAAACGTTGTCAACATGTTAAGTGAACAACACAACTGTCAGTCGAATTATATGCTAATAAATGACATTTATGACAGAGGAAGTAATAAAAAGTGACACGTAGGAATAGATTTATACTGTAGGTAGATCAAATTACTGAAATTATTTTGATATCTGTTGGTTATGTAAGTCTTAAGAGTAAAACTTTCGAGTAAATTAAATTATTCCAATAAGGAATAATTGGCTTGTTGACAAAATCCTGTAGCCAGAAAAGAACTGCAGCACTAATGATGACCTTCAGATGAAGTTTAGGATCGCCTTTTTTCTACAGACCAATTGTAGAAAGTCTAGCGGACGTGCATTTCAGTCAATTAAATCATATACCCATATAATTCTTGTCGCTAATCAAAGTTTTTTAAATTTTTCTTTGAAATATAAATTTATTTTAAAATAAAAAAAAAAGAAACTTGAAGCCGAAAGGCAAAATAAAAACTGTTAGATGTAAGCTTACAGCGCCCGCTAAGGGCCATAATTTAGTTTAAGTAAATATGTTATTGATAAGTTAGATTTAAGCATTTTTGTCTAGTATTAAGTTAATATTTTAAGGAAATAAAAAATGAATTAAAAAAAAAAAAAAAAAACCCATATAATTCAATTGAATTCAATTCAACTGTATTCAATCCAGTTGATCTCACAAAAAAACACCTAACGACTGAGGTCAATCCAATTTTATTATACTCTTAAAGCTTTATTAACAAAAAAATAGTAATTATCCTCTAATTAACGAATTAGTTAAAACGTTGATTAAATATGCACATTGAAGAAAACTGATTGACGTTTAGTGTCAATTTTGTTATAAAATTTATTACAATCAGTACAAATTCCGCTGTCATCAGTCAAAGGTTATGGTTTTTTACGTTTTTTTTGTTACTCCGCTGTCAACGTCAATTAAAGTTGTTGGTGATTATTGATAGAAAATGGAAATATTTTAAGGAAAAGAACATTAAATAGGATTTATGTATTTGCAAAACAGAATGGCAAATAAATAAAACTTCTTACAGAATTTATTTTAAAAAATATGTCCCAGAAAAGTCTCCATTACTTCGAACAAGAACAATGTGCTGACATCAATATAAATCAACAAAAAAAGAGTGTTAAAAATAAAATTTCGTTTCTTTTCGATATTATTGGCTTCCTTCCATATGCATTTTATTCAAAAATTCACTGAACTGCGAAGACATTCATTACTTTATTTCTGTAAAAAAAAATATCACATCACCTCTACTCAAAATTTGATTGCTGGTTAATTTTTTTTTGTTTATAGAGTACTTATTTTTTCGAATTTAACGAACATTAGAAACAGTGACTCCCCGAAGATAGTTCGGACACCACCCATGGAGTAAGTCTCCACTACATCCAAAATCTTTTAACCACTCTCTTTCTTCCCCTTCTCTGACGCTCGTACTGCGGTACTTATAACCCCTTGAGTGCGTCCAAATTATAAAAAATCAACTTTCCGATAAAAACAATCTGACAGCCAAATCATTTGTATGATGACATACGAACCCTCACCAATGGATTTGCCTTCATAATGTCATGGAAATTATTAAAAGCCGAAATTTGTGGGCATAACTGAAAATTAAATCTTTTATGGGAAGGTGGAACGACTAATACTACGGCATTTACAATCAACAAAGTTTTTCCTTACGAACTTGGAACGGCCAACCAACGCTGTTACAGCCCCAACATTAAGGTAATTTCGACAGACAAACTTTCCCATATGTCCAAAGTGGATGAATTGTCGAATTCAACATCTACTATTCAGTTATGAAACAAAGTAGAAGGTCAACAGAATGAATTTCTTTCAAAGCTTTTTTCGAGCAAAATCGTTTTCTTATGAAAACACCCCAATATGTGGGAGTGGTCAAAAATGTTATATATATCAAATATAGGTAGTCGCATTGCATAATATGTACAACATTCATTACAGTTTGACCAAAGCAATTGTTTTTAAAAGGCGGATTGTTTTCTAATGGTCGGATTTTAATAGTTTTACATTTTTCTGTCCAACTAACAATTTCGCTTCGATAAAGAACTATCGAAGCTATTTCCCTCCCAGCAATATTACCTGTAAGAAGTCTTAGGAAAAATATTTGGCCCACTTTTAGGAAGGTATTTCCTCCTATGAGATTTCTTTCAATACTTCTAAAACGCCTTACAGAAAAAACTTTGTTTGGTGTTAAATGCTTTAAAGAAGCAAATTACAGGCTTCGCAAAAAGTCTTTCCGAAAATATTTTCTTACTTTCCTTTTGTTTTTACATGTTAATTTAATATTTACTTTTATAAATTTCAATCCTTTATAATTATTCAAACCCAATTCGCTAATATGAAAGCATGAAATTCAATGCAAATAATTTTGAATACTATTATCTTACTTTGATTCGAACTCGCGTTCTCTTGCACGGTAGTCCAACACGCTATGCACTAGGCTGTACTCTGGAACATGAAAGTACGGTCAGTACAACGAAGTACTTGAATCGGAATAACTTGTTGCGAAGTTCTACCTTAACATCTTAATGTATGTTACATGTAACGGGTGATCCAACTTCTTTCAATAGCCTTTTTTGACAGATCACGTGTGAGTCGTGTCATGGTGTCATGTTATTTTTTTTTAGTATTGTTTGGCATTTCATAATGGAAAGACTTACGCGTGAACAACGTTTACAAATTGTTCAACTTTATTATGAAAATTAACGTTCTGTGTTCTGTTCTGTTCCCACACATGGCATCAATCAATGGACTTATTGAGAGAACATTTCGGTGAGCACATAATTTCACGTGATATGTGATATCACACCGTTAGACTTTTTCCTGTGGGGATATGTAAAGTCAAAAGCTTATGCCGACAAACCCGCTTCGATTCAGGCCTTGGAGGAAAACATCACGCGTGTCATTCGCCAGTTACCAGTCGAAATGCTCGAACGAGTGATCGAAAATTGGACTCAACGGATGGACCATCTGCGACGTAGCAACGGCCAACATTTGATAGACATAATCTTCAAAAAATAAATGCCAAAGAATGTTCTTTCAAATGATAATAAACATTCTCCATTAAATTTGGATTTTCTGTGTTTTTTTCTTTAAAAATGTAGGGAACCTCGAAATGGATCACCCTTTACAAGGTGGCGCAAAAGAAATCCTCCTATCAGAAAATGCTATAAATTTTGCGATTGGCCCCTAATGTCAGTTCTGTTTTGACATTTGTGTAGTAAACACATGCGAAATACACGTTAATAAACAATGTTACGCTACACTGCTCCAGAACGCGGAATATTGGTGACTATTTATTTGAGCAATAATCGGTCGGTAATAGCCGTCCAACGCCTACTGGTGAAACACTGCGACGTTTAGCCGCTCGCCTTGAAGAGACTGGCACAACACGAGATGCTGCCAGGCGTGGCAGACCCCGGAGTAGCCGTTCTGCAGAGAATATTGCTGCTGTAGCCGAAGATGTCATGGAAGCGCCGTCGACATCGACCAGACGACGTGCCACGCAAATCAGTATCAGTCGACGGTCTTTAGAGCGAATTTTGGTACAAGATTTGAAGATGTTTCCGTATAAAGTCCAGACGGTGCATCAGCTGTTAGCTGCTGACCGCCAATCGCGTCTAACATACGCTCAAGCCATCCTTAATCACCACCAAGAGGAAGATGATTTTTCAAAAATAATCATGAGTGATGAGGCCCATTTCCATCTTAGCGGGTGCGTAAATAAGCAAAATTTACGCTTCTGGGGCACTGAAAATGCGCGTGTTACCAACGAAGAGCCATTACACCCGCTCAAAGTCACTGTATGGTGTGCTGTTTTTGCTGGGGGAGTCATCGGACCTTTTTTCTTCGAAGACGTCGCGGGCCAAACGGTTACTGTGAATGGTGAGCGTTACAGAGCAATGATCAACGAGTTCTTTTTGCCGCAACTTGGGATTGAATTGGGATTGGGATTGGAAAACATGTGGTTCCAACAGGACGGTGCAACACGTGCCACAATCGATATGCTGAAGGATGCATTTCCCGGGCTGGCACTGGCCAGCAAGATCGCCTGATTAGACCGCTCCAGACTTCTTTTTGTGGAGCTTTTTGAAGTCGCGGGTTTATGTCAACAAGCCTCAGACTCTTGCAGCTCTTAAAGACAATATCCGTCAAGAATGTGAGGACTTATCGCCGGAAGTTTTGGCCAAAGTGATGGAAAATGCCATAAAAAAGGCTCAAATGACAATCAACTGTGGCGGCGGCCATTTACATGACATCATATTCTCGACTTGATGTAAAAAAAATTAAAAGACCAAATAAAAATAATCCACAAGAAGAATCAAAGTTTTTCTTTTTTTTAAATTACAGCCAAAAAACATCGGAATGTTATTTTTGCGCCACCTTATACAAACATCTCCGGAAGCTTAAAAACAACCTTACATCATAACTTCGATTATGCTTGTGAATTTTCCTGCATAACGTCTTAAACAGGTTTCTACCAAAACAATCGACTGCAAAAATGCTCAACCTACGCGCACAAGTACTATATTAGGCCTACAGAAATAATTGCTTGTGGAAATAAAACTGTATTGCCCTATAGAGGAATAATTGTTAGTTGGGTGATTTGTCGAACAGATTTTTTAGCTTAAAATTTAGGGCCAAAATCGGTGACCGACATGGTTAGATCAACTCAGCTATAGCTATTCTGCGTCGTCACCATTTACGAGGCGTTTAACTTCTTGTTGCTTGATGCAATTTCATACAGGTGGTAACAAAACTGGATTAATAAATTTGCGATAACATCTCGCATCACCATGCGATATGGTCACTCAGGCAAGTTTGCTACACAACTCTTTTGTATGAAGCAAAGTAACAAGATCTAGGTAGGTACCTACAACCATTTATTTGAATTACATATTTAGCCACCAACATAAAATGAACATTAGTTCTAAAAATATATGGTGGCACATTAATTTCAACCGAAAGTGAGTCAATTATATTTCTTGTTAGCATCACGTTTTTTTTTTAACGCGTTTACCAAAGTAAGGTTATTTAGTCGTATAAATTATTCTACTCGCATGCTGTTTTCAGTTCGTTTTTTGAATTACCCAAATCATTCATTTGCAGATAAATAGAAGATTAGGTTGGAAACAATCCAAGGTTGGTGGTAGTAAGATATGTCAGCATTCTATAATATGTGGTTATGTTCTCAGATAATGGATTCTTAGCACCATGTACATATTTTTCTATTCTATCGTTTCCGTAATAATCGCGGTTTAGGCACAGTTTTTTTTTTAATGCTATCATCAATTGTTGTCAATGCTCTTTTATTGTTAGTTTCTAAAGATTACAAATATTCCCTTTTGTTTAAGTGAATTTTGTTAGCCTAACCTTGGTTAAGTGTATAAGAAATAATTATAAACGTTCAATTTATTTCGAAATTGATTAATTTAATTGCACGAATTATTATATGCTACACACACTTCAGCTTCGATTAGTCGATTTGGATTGAGATGTTCTTTAGATGTTTTAAAATAGTAATCAGCCTTCTTTGCAATATAACGGGTGGTTAAATTTTAAGGGCCGATGTTGAATGCGAACCACACCTAAACGGCAAGGTTCTTTTGCATTTGGCATTTATCGAATTCAGACTAATCCAATTTGAACCATGGGAAGATACACAATCGAGCGACGCGTTAAAGTTATTCAGGCTTATTATGAAAATGGGCGTTCAAATCCATATGCATATCGTGCACTTCGTGATTTTTCGGTCAATTTAATCGTCCAAATGTGCGTACAATCGGAAAAATAGTGCAAACATTTGAGCGAACCGGGTCTGTAGGAGATGTGAAAACACCAGTGCATGCTCGTATAGCTCGTACTGCAGAAAATATTGCTGCTGGTCGCGATAGTGTGGCTGAAGAGCTGACCACCTCAACATGTCGTCGTGCCCAACAATTGCACCTCTCACGCTCGTCGTTGATAAACAATATGCATAAAGACTTTCATTTTCACACTTACAAGATGCAACTGACTCAAGAACTAAAGCTTTTTGACCATTTCAAGCGTCGTCAATGTTCAGAATGGCGGCAAGAAATGGCAACAGTGAATGCTCAATTTTCGAAGAAAATCATCTTCAGTGATGAGGCACATTTTCACCTCAATGGATTCGTCAATAACCTGAATTTCCGCATTTGGGAGAACGATAGTCCAAGAGTGATGTCGATAAAACAATGCACCCACAAAGAGTGGTGCTGGCGGCATCATCGGGCCGTATTTTTTTCCAAATGAGACCGGTCAGGCAGTTACTGTGAATGGTGTTCGCGATCGTGAGATGATAACGAACTTTTTATGGCCCGAATTGGAAGATATGAATGTGGACAATATGTGGTTTCAACAGGAAGTTGCCACTTGCCACAAAGCTAAGGAAACAATGAATCTTTGGCGCGACAAATTCAATCTCAGGTGGTGGCGATGCCAATTGGCCGCCAAGATCATGTGATTTGAAACCGTTGGACTTCTTTCTTTGGGATTATTTGAGAGAAAATATGTACGTCGATAAGCCCGCAACAATTCAATAGCTAAAGGATGAGATAATTCGGCACATTAATGGCATAGAACCTCAATTATGCATCAGCGTCATCAAAAATTTGGACCATCGCTTCGGATGGATATTTTGTTCCATACAAAAATGAACCATACCAATATTATCAAAATAAAAAAAATGAAAATAATTTCCTAAATAATTTGAGTTTTATTCAAAATCGAAATCAGCCCTTAAAATTTAACCTCCCTTTGCTTCGCTTGAAAAATATTTCTCGTTCGAGTAGCAATACTTTTCGAATGAATTCCCACAGAATTTTAATAAAGTTTTTCCACCAAAAGACTGGTATTTGAAATTATTTGAAAAAATAGTATTTGATAGACTCAATCGAAGTTTTCTAGAAACAATATATGGCAATAGTTGCAAAAAAACTAAATTTGGCATCAAAAGCCGTTTATTTCAAAATTGGATCCACAACTTTTTATTTAGAAAACGAAGCCCACGTCATATTAATATCAGTTTTCTCTGTTGTTAGTTTTTCCCTGATACGAAGCCGAATATTTAAGTTAGGTGTTATCACCTAGCCAAGCTATTAATAACCATATAAACCAGCTGGTGGATGCTTTTCGATATCGTTTATTAAAAGGTGGGAAATCGGTGGACTCAGAAACTCATTCCTGGGGGACACCAGCTTCAGATCTGAAACTATCCGATATTTAATCTCCATTTCGAAAGACTGCATAAAGGGTGTCCGATAATTCAGTCAAAATTTAATTTTGATAGATTTTTAGTAACAAAACTTACATTTTTTTATTGATTCATAGAGTATACAGATTCGGGTTATGTATGGAATAGAACAACAAATAAAAGGTGACCACGGCATTACCGGCAAGTACGTACTCTTTTATTGAAATCTCCTATGGCCAATTCGTATAAATGTGGGTGAATTTCATTACTACACCGCCCAATCTCCTCTTTCAAGGCGTTGGTGGTCATGGGCTTGTTTTCATAGACCATTGACTTAAAAAAATAACAAAGAAAAAAGTCCAATGACGTTAAATCACATAAGACCTAGATGGCGAATTCTGATCTCGAAAACGAACGATTACACGATTGGGAAATGACTCATGCAGTAATTGAATTGTGGCCACAAACAGATCTTGTAGTTTAGGCCCTAAAAACTGGGTTATTATGTCTCGGACACCATGAATTGTTACTGCCTCCCCAGCTGCATTTTCGAAGAAGATTGGTCCGATAATGCCTCCAGCTAAGAAATATGCACCAAACAGTCACGCGTTGTGGATACAATTTTTTTTTTCTCAAAAATTACTCGAACCCAAAAGGAGACAATTTTGACAATTGAGGCCGTTAATTTTCCGTCATCACTGAAGATGATTTTATTAAAAAAAAATCCGCATCCACTTGTTGTTGTTCCCAAATCCATCCAAGAACTTACGCGCTGCATGTCAGTAATTTTCAGTTCTTGAGTCAATTAAACTTTCCAAGCATGAAACTTCAAGTCTTTCGTGAGAATGCGCTGTAAAGGACTTCTCGAAATGCTTAATTCTTGACCACCTACGGTGCCGAGTTTGATGTTCTTGGACTGTCAGCAATACTCTCGCAAACTGTTTTGATGTTTAATGTTGAACGATTACGAAAGGACACCCAGTTGATGGTTTGAAATCACTGTGACGGTCATATTTTGAACAAAAATTGCGGTCAAGCCTTCATTATTTTTAGAATATTGCTCAACAATTAGAATGCGTTGTTCCTTCGCATAGAACTACATTTTTACTCTCGCCAAACTGTCAACTGTCACATCGTTACTTTTTCCGTTGGGTGTTGCCAGTTCTATTAAGTTAATTGCGCAAAATTAAAACTTTGCGTAAATTATGGGACACCATTTAAAAAAAAAAAAATCTGTACGTAAATCCATATGAATTTCGTTGATTTGTGGCAAGTCTATTGATCTTCCGTTTAGCATCGAAAGCAGCCTTAAGATCTACACAAAAACAACATTTAACGGGATCTATTTTCAATAAAACGCCTTGCAACAGTTGTAAGGACAAAAATTTATTGGACAGTAGAAATGGCAACACAAAAGCCAGCTTGGTATAATATTTGGGCACAGAGTTCTCTTAGTTCATCTTAGTCTTTGTAAAGTTATTTGCTATAGGGCCCGAATTTTATTTTCTTTTATATACTTTTATGGTAAAATGTGTATAGAAATAAGCTGAGAGTTCCTTAAATTTCTTTAAAAAAAATTATGCCAATCACCCTATATATAGCTCGATGCAAAATTAAAATGGAAGTCGCATGTGAATAAGGAATGCGAAGAACTCAAAAATAAATACAGAGAACTTTAAATATTCGAAGCTTAACCTTCATAAAGCTACAATTACACAAGCTTAAGTGACAAAGCCGGTTTGGACATATGGTATACCACTATGGGGTTGTACCAGTGAAACGAATCTAAATATTTTAAAAACTTTTGAAAACAAAAAACGAAGATCTACGCAGAGATCTGAATATTCCCGCGATTAAAGATGAAACGAAATATTTTGCACGAAAACAAAAAAAAACGTTTAATAGGACACGTCAACACAACGGTCCTCCAAATTCTTGACGAAACAAATTTGTTGCGACATCTTCAAAGAACTAAACCCTTGGATGTAGCCCGATAATCACAAATTGCACAATGACTGCGGATAAGGCAGGAACTCTCAAAGGAAAGTTACCTACCAATTAGATATATGTATACTTATAACTTAAGTGGCGCTACAGTCCGGAATTAACCTAGGCCTCAACAAACATGCCTCTCCAATTAAGCCGGTCCTTAGCAAACTGCCTCCAAATGCGCGATCCAAGTGGGTGAGGTCGGTTATTACTTGTGCGCCCGACTTAAGGCGAGGTCTTTCTCTACTGCTTCCGACTTCTTTCTGGAAAATTTTCGTCTACATAGCCCGTCAACGCAAACGGGACCGACGATTTTTCGAAGAATTTTCCTCTCAAACCGACTAACGATTTCTTCATCCACTTTTGAGACGGTCCATACTTCAGCGCCGTAGAGCAGGAATAAGATGATCAGGGTCTTGCTAGGGTCTCCTTAGTTGTTCGAGCCAGGGCTTTACTATTAAATTACCTTCTTATCCCGAAGAAACAGCGGTTGGCAAGAGTAATTCTTCGTTTAAATTATGGCGAGATGTTGTTTCCAGAGTTAATAGCGGAGCCGAGATAGACAAAGTCCCGTACTAACTTAAAGTTATATCTGTCAATGATGACGTTCTGTTCAATTCGTCGATGTTGTGTGTCATTTCGTGTTGGCAGTATATACTTTCTCTTGCCCTCATTTACTGCTAAACCCATTTTTGCCGCTTAATTCTCTATACTAGCAAACGTGGCTATGTCATCTCGTCGATTCCTACCAATGATGACAAAATCGTCGGCGCATGCTAGTAAGTGCACCGATTTGGTGCCTTTGGTGTTGGCTCGGGAGTATTGCACAATCCTGTCAAGAATAAAATTGACGTAGTCACATGACAGCGCATCGCATTGCCTAAATCTTTGTTAATAGCGAATGTGTCGGTGAGGTCGTTTCCGACTATGATGGATAAGCAAAAATTCTCCATCGCCATCCTACACAAACGGACATGTCTCTGTACAGTTCATCTCTATAAATGTATATATACTCGCGATAAAAAAAAAAAGCTAGACAAGTCGCAAACTTAGTTGCAATACAAGTACAGAAAGGGTGGTGGCTTTAGTGAGTAAAAATCTCACACTACTTTGGGCACGTGCTCATCATGTCTATGAAGATTTCTGCCAGCCCCCGGAAAAAAAACCTTCATGTAGCAGCAGTCTATGATAGAGCAGTCTGGATCAGAAACAAAGGTATAGTGTCGATTTAGCTCGGCCTGAGAAGCACCATTTAGGACAAAAAATCAGAAGTCCTCATACATTTCAATAAGTACCTTTCGGTTTGGAGTTTCTCTCATAGCAGAAGTGACCGTTATTTAAAAACGAAAAGTTTTAAAAATTATTTAAACGAACATGTCATGACTATTGTAAAAAAAAACACAAGTTTTTAGTTCCTCAAAATCTGTTCAGCACTCAATAAAGTTCAGGAAAATGGGGACGATTTAAACATTTTTTGAATCACAAAAGGCGTCAATAATAATTTTATGTTCTTTTTAAGTACTTTTATGAACTTAATTTAGGTGTCGAGTAAAAGAAATACAAAACAAATTAAATATTAAAACGGACAAGAGCCGGCTCATTTCATGACAAACAAATCGTTTTGTTATATCCTCCAAAAAAAAGCATTTAAGATGGCATCTACCGTGCGAATCGTGGAATACCCTATCCCATCCCATCTTTAAAATTATGTACCAAAAAAAATGGAAGGGGGGCTAATGTCTGTCTGTGCGTCCTTCTGTCCGTCTGTGTGTCACCGGTTTTTTTGGCTTTGAATTTTGAGGCAGAGTTTTGAAATTTGGTATATAGACTCTCTCTCCGACGAAGCAGAAAAAGACAAAACATTTTGAAATCCGACCACGTCCACTTTTTAGAAAAACATCGTTTTTGACCAAATGGTGGGGAATTTCGAAAAAGTGTCTTAACAAATGTAGATAGTCCCAAAATCTATCTTTCGTCCAAATAAGGATTTTTGTTTTCTGTAAAAAAAAGTTTTTCGATCAAATTTTAAAATATTCGAAAAAAAACGTTCGATGCAAAATCATTGGTAATACTAATTTAAACATCTCATCTATAAATCAATTTCACCCACGCCTACTTTTTGGGGTAGTTTTTCAATTCAAATAATTTCTTATACGATACACCGTATATGCAGGAGGAAAACCATGTTTTTGTCGAACCATAAAAGATTTTTATAAACTGTCTTTACAATTTGTTGTGACAATGCAATTTTCAATTTTTCATCCCCATTAAGTCTTAAGTCACTTTAAATCTTTGGGCATATATTCGTTTTAAGGAAGGGATGGGATAGGCTATTCAACGATCCGAACAACGGATTGCAGCTTTTTCATATGTTTTTTTTTGTTATGGGGATTCTTTACATCCGAATTATGCCAGTCAAAACATCAATATAAACATCTATGACCTTGTGGGGAAGCTTTCTTCCATGCACACATATTCTTATTGTAAGTGTAAAAATTTGATCGTCTATTAAATGGTTGGCCATCAATTCAACGATGAATCTCTTATTTCCATTGTCATTAACTGGTATAGAGCAACAAATGTCGGTCATTACACTGACTACACTCTTTCATTTTCAAGACATCTAAATCAATGGCAGAGTGTCTTTAAATTTAAGTCATGCTGTCAAGCCAAGCGCGGCTAATTACCGTTCTCCTCCTACACAAACGAGCAAACAACTAATTGCATTCCTACTAATGTCAAAATCGTTTTCCAAAGTGCTAAGCGATTTGAACTTGATATTTATCTGACGCAGCAGGTTTAATTTTTTTTTGTGGTCCCTCATTGGTTTGTGGCTAAAATGACGTCACGTCCAAATTGCCTGCCCAAGAAGCGTGTAATGTTTCATTTTAGATGGCTTCCACGCACAAGTGTGTCTGCACGCGATAATAAACTTTAAACACACGTTTTGCTGTCAACTTTGTCGAGGGCTTATTTTATTTTCACTGGAGCAGCTGTATTATGCGTCTGCCAAGTTAAGTGGCCATCATAATCGGGTAAGGGTCAATAGCATGACAATACATGCATTATGTTTGGCGTGTAACCTCGGACATGGAACAAGAGGCAATTGTTTGTGAAGTTTTTTTTTTTTTTATCAAATGAACACAGACTTCAATTGTTACATAGACTTGAGCCTTTTCGTTCTCATGAAGCATAGGAAGTTATAATCTTGAAATAGGTTTACTAAAAGCATATATTTATGGCAAAACAGAGCGGAAATGGCGGATATTTCCTTGAGAATATGTGACAAATAGTAAAGCATTTTCTTTTGAAGTTAGAGACCTAGACATAGCCAGGGTGTTTATTTCTTATTTTTAGCCGGATACAGTCGTATGAACTTTCCAAGCTATATGAAGCTTTTATAGAATTAACTATATGATTCCATTCCATCTTACTAAGTCTTTCAATGAAGGACCTGATTTCCCTGTTTATGATTTGTGCAGCGCTAACCATTCATCACCATAATGTTTTGAGGGACCTAATGTCTTAGCTAAGAGTTTATTCTGGAAGACTGTGAAGCACGTCATATTGTAGCCTTAATCTACTGTTCGAATCGTCTAATATACAATTCAATCCGTCGCTAATAGGAACGTCCTCACGAAAGTAGACATGGCTTATATTTTTCCTTAAACGGGGAAGGGCATTGAAGACCGTGCCGTCTTTCTCCTTTTTTCAAAAAAAAAATAATTTATTATGTCAAACTATCCAAAAAGTGGGCGTTACCTAAGCCTTCTATCAATGAGGGTTACGACACTCTCAAAAAATGTTTATCAGACAAATTTTCGAATCTCCTTATGAAAAACTGTAACACTTCCTATAGTCTATGATTTATAGAGCCTCAACCGACGTAATTAGTCGTGATAAAAAATATTTGAGATAAGTCGCATACTTAGTTGCAATACAAATACAAAAAGGGTGGTTGTTTTAGTGAGTAAAAATCTCATACTACTTTGGCACGTGCTCATCGTGTCTATGACGATTTCCACCAGCCCACGGAAAAAAAGCGTTCGCTAACGTAATAACTCGATAATCGTTTTAAGCCTAACATGATTTGACTGACTCGCTAAGTGGCACGATGGTTAGTGTGATGAAATGCCCCGCAAAAGGTCTGGGTTCAATTCCTAGCCGTAGCAACACCTACCTACATGATTTTTCAGTGGCCCTCCTCTCGTTTTGATCTGACAAATCATCCGAGTATTATCAATTGTCATGAAAAGCTGAATTAAATTAAGCCGTTCGGATTCGGCATAAATCAGGAAATCCCGCCATCGTGCAAAAAAGTACACACGCACACATGAATGATTGTGAGAAAAAAGCTGGTTACATTTTTTGTTTGTATAGTTTGACAGGGTCTGACTATCTACACGTCTGTTGGTATGTGCATGCAGCAAATTATCAAAAAAAAAAGTTTCTGGCATTTTACATTTTGTATACCCTATCCCATAGGGGTATATTAGTTTTGATACATAGTTAGTAACATAGAGAAATAACTTAGGTAGATATGGCTTAAAGTATATGGATCGACTCAATTTCGATAGCTGAGTCGATTAAGTCATGTCTGTCCGTCCGTAAGTCACCAGTTTTGGGCCTTAAATTTTGAGCTATAATGATGAAATTTGGTACACGTGGTTGTTGTTGCTCCCAGCAGAACAAGGGTAAGAAAAAATTGAAATCCGCCCACTGCCACGCCCTCGTTTTAGATAAACTTAGTTTTAGCCTAGAGATTTTGAAAAAGTGTCTGAACAACATATCTAGACAATCCTAATGTTTATATTTCGTCTATACAACTTCGTTTTCTGTAAAAAACGCTTTTATTGACAAAAATTTAAACATTTTAAAAAAAATGTTGATGCTAAATCATTGGTAATGGTAATAAAGGGTATCCGCCGGGAAGGTATACTACTTAGTTGTGCCGCCATTTTCGTAAACATTAGTCTTGACAGTTCATATTTGGCAGGCGTTAAGTAGACACGTGGCAAATTAACTATGGAAAAATATTCGATAAACCAACGTGTTTATCGTTAAAACATTTTATCAAAATCAATCATCGATTACTGTGACGATGAGAAAGTTACGTGACATTTTTGGGAGAAACAACGTGCCAACAAAACGCACTATTCATCGTGTAGTGAATGATTTCGAAGAAAGAGGGTCTGTTGGTGATGGCTTACGCATGGTCCACAACGTACTACAATATCGGCTGAAAACATTAATGCTGTTCAAGGAAGTGTTCAAAACAATCCATCAACCTCAATTCAACGCCGTGCTCAGGAGCTTGGTTTTCAAAGAAAAACTTTGGCCACAATTTTGCACAGGGATTTGCATTTGGTTCCATTTAAGTTGACACAAGAGCTTCTTCCACAAGGCCATTTACGCCGCCGTACATAGCCCCTGACAACCCCGATTTAAATGGAAAAATCATAATGGGATAATCAAATGAAAATGAATGGATATGTGAATAAACAGAGAAGTCGGTTCTGGGTAATGGAAAACCCTCAAATTATTCTTCAGTCACCTTGGCATCCATTAAAAGTTACAGTCCAGTATGCGATTTGGTCAGGAGGAATCATTGGACCTTACTTCTTTGAAAATAAAAACGGCGTAACGGTGAGTGTGAATGGGGAGCGATATCGTGATATGATTGAAAACTTTTAACGCCACAACTGCAGGCTGTGGGCTTGATTAACATGTGATATCAAGAAGACGGTGCCTCATCGCATACAGCCAGGATTACAATTGAATTACTGCGAGACCTCTTTCCACAGCAAATTATTTCAAGAAATGATGATGTTGATTGGCCTCCACGGTCGCCTGATCTGATTGCTCCGGACATCTTTTTGTGGGGATATCTGAAAAGCAAGGTTTATGCAAACAAACCAGAAACGCTTGAGCAACTCAAACAAAATATTCGTGATGAAGTTAATAAAATACCGCGTGCAATGTGTGAGAATGTAATGAAAAATTTGCTCAAAAGGGCTCGCATTTGTGAGACTAACAGAGCCGGACATTTACCTGATTATATATTCCATACATAATTGCCGACATTAAATAAAACATTTATCAATATAAGATCCATTCTCTTTCATTTAATCAAAAATTATAAACAAACAGAGTAATATACCTTCCCGGCGGACACCCTGTTTAATAACCTATCCTATCCTATCCTTAACATAAATTTCCCCCAAAATGTCGACTTTATGGCGATGAATTATAGAAAATGTCATTGTTAGGACATATTGTTCAAACAGTTTATCAAAATCTTTTATGGTTCGACAAAAAAACAACGTTTTTCGCCTGGTTATGCTATGAAGTAGTGTATACAAATTGTTTTTGTATAAAAAACGCCTCCAAAAAGTGGGCGTAGGTTAAAATGATAAATGATGAAAGAAATGATTATAATACCATAGCCATTGATTTTGAAACAAAAATTCAATTAAAATTTTGCCAAAAAAGTTTATTACTGAAAACTCCGTTATAAAGACGAAATATTGACATTAGGATTGTCTAGATATGTTGTTCAGACTTTTTCAAAATCTCTACCCGTTTGGCCTTAAACTGTTTTTTTTTAAAGGGGCGTGCAGTGAGCTCAAAATTTAAGGCCCAAAAACTGGTGACGTACGGACGGAACGACATGGCTAAATCGACTCAGCTATCGATTCTGAGTCGATCCATATACTTTAAGCTATATCTAGCTAAATTATTTCTCTATGTTACAAACTATGTATCAGAACTAATATACCCCTATGGGATAAGGTATAAAAATAGAACATTTGCTGAATTGAAAATGACTATACGAAAAGGACAGCTGTCAAACTGCTCACAGCCTAAGGGTCCAGTCATAGCTAGCATTTGAAACCTTCATGTCTAATTATAAATTAAATAAATAAATTAAATAAATAAATTTTTAAAAATTTTTTATAAATTTAATAATTGGCGAGTTGGTGTCAAAATGAACCATTTTTAATTTTCAAACAATATTAGTTAAAAATATTTCATTTATTAAATTAAGTTAGATATTGTTTTCGCAGAAAATCAGTTTTTGTTTTTCATTGCTATTTATTTTTCTATCTATTATTTATAACCACCCGAAAATAAAAAAAAACGTCTTTTATCACAACGAATTTCACAACTGTCCGAAAGTGTCCAACCTTCACATCGTGTAAAATCATCAAATTATCAAAACAAAAAATTAAAATTTTTGCGTTTTTCCGGAATTTTTCGAGTTTTCCACCAAGAATTTTCCGATTCGAAAAACCATTCCAAAACAAATACACACATAATTTGAAACAAAAAAAAACAATTTTTGATTTTTCCAATTTCTTAACTTTTTTGGAAGGTTTTCTTAATATCATCTTTCGTAAAAACCTTTTCCTGCTGAAAAAACGTTGAGCCGAATCGGCGCAGCCTTTCTCAATTGATGAGTTACTGTATATTTTTCACCCCATTTTTATATACATATATAGAAAATTTATATTAAAGTGTTAATATAACTCTAATCTAAAAGCAGGAAGAAAATTCTTCGGAACCAATATTGCGAAAGATATTTTGGTCCACAACGGAGTGAATTTAAAAGACATCGAAAGTAAACTGAATGCGTTTAAAAATTATTACTCCCATGTGTACTCGGGAGTCCATCTCCAGGAAACACCTCCAGGCCAAACAGAAGAGCACGATATCAACTCGACAGTAGAATCATTTTGTAATACTGAGTTCAATTCAACGATTACTAATTTTTCGCCTTTAAATACCGCAATAAACCCAAACAACGCTCAGGTTTTTACAAACCCAAATACGGTCAGCATGTTGAGATCAGCTCTGAACAACAAGAAATCCGCTGGTATAGATAATGTATCAAATTACATTCTTCGAAAATGTCCTTGCTCCCTCGATGTGGCGCTATCTGCTATTTTTAACCACTGTCTGAACAATGGCTATTTTCCCTCAACTTGGAAGAAAGGAAAAATACTTCCAATAGCTAAATCAAAGAGGGCAATAGACGTAAAAGACTTTCGTCCGATATCCATGCTTTCCAATATAGGAAAGCTATTTGAGCGGCACATAGCAGAAAAGTTAAATAACTTTTGCGAGGAGTCTAACATTATTCCAAACCAGTTCGGCTTTAAAAGGGGTCATTCTACAGAACATGCGTCATTGGTATTGCACAACAAAATTGTTCAAAACCTAAGAAACAGGAAATGTACCGTAGGTTTTGATATAGACCTGGAAAAAGCTTTTGACTCAGTTTGGCACAAGGGTTTGCTCTATAAGCTAATTAGGCTTAATTCCCCAAGGTTCTTAATATTCATAATTTTTAGCTTCCTTAGAGATAGAGTTAGCTCTGTCATCATAGGCTCTGAGTACTCTAACTGTTTCCCAATCCTGTCAGGTGTGGCCCAAGGATCAATTCTAGGACCTCTCCTGTTTAGTATCTATATTCACGATTTTCCTTTCCAAAACACAATGCAAAATGATCCGAGTGCTATCCTTTACGCAGATGACTCTATGATATTAGCAAGTGACACAAGACCACAGGTTGCACTAATTTTTTTTTTTTTTTTTTATAATTTACACGTACTCAAGGGGTTATGAATACCCTTTTATATGTTACCATAGTACGAGCGTTAGAGAAGGGTAAGAAAGAGAGGATAGGAAAGATTTTGGATGTAGTGGAGACTTAAACTCCATGGGTGGTGTCCGAACTAGCTTCGGGGAGTCACTTTTTCTTGTGTTCGTTAAATTTGAAGAAATTCACTTTTAGGTATTACACCGACCTTTTATTTCTTTTAAATAAAAGTGAAATGGATTTTGGTTGGGATTGAACGCGCAACCTTCCACTCAACAGACGAACACATTACCACTACACCGCGGCCACCCATAAGATTAAAGAGAACCTACCAACTCTTTTAAACTATTTTAAAACGTGGAAATTAAAAATCAACATCGATAAATGCGGCCTAACATGTTTCAGAAACGCAAGCGGGAAAGGTCATTATCTTGCAGTACGGGAAAGTAAGTCTCTGAAACTTCAAATAAATGGAAGTAATATTCCCCTTCGAGATGATGTCAAACATCTCGGTATAACCTTCCATAAAAGACTTTGCTTCAATAAACATGCCCGAGAAACGTTGAAAAAAGCAAAAATGGTTACAGCAATGCTTAAGCCAATGCTCAATTCCACACAAATGTCGCCAAACACTAAGATTTTAATGTATAAGACTTTGGTGAGACCTATGTTAACTTATGGATTTTGCACCTGGTTCACAATCACACCCACTGTAGCCGAAGAGCTTCAAATTTTTGAAAGGACAATCTTAAGATTCTGTTGCGGGAAATTTAGGAGACCTGACAAAAAATGATTTTCCAATAAAACACTGTATGAAGAAAACAAAATAAAACCTTTAATGATATACCAAACCGAACTTCTTTTGAAAAAACTCGAGCGTGTACGTGAACATCCTAACCCACTTGTTAGATCTTTAATGGACTCAAATATCAACGATAGTGCAGAGGAACATTATTACCTTTCACCATTTAACCTTTTAAATCCGAGATCTTTACCCATGCTTAGACCAAACGAAAATCGGAACCTTTCCGTCCTCTTTTACGAAAAAGCATCCCCGACCAACTTGCGGCGATAACTTCTTCGTTTTCCGATAGCTTATAGAATTTTTTTTTTTCTAACCACTACAGCTTTTACTCTGCTTTTGTCCATATTGTGTTATAATATGGTATTATTTTAGCAGACTACAAGCTTAAGTGAATTAATATATGTATATACACATGAAATTGTTAACAATTTCTATACTATGTAAGGAAATATTGAATTATTTGTATTAAATAGACTTAAAAAGTATCTAGTCATATTTTAGTTTTAAGTGCTCTTTGAAGCTACGCTGAAGTTACGCCGGGAGCAAGCGTACATAGAAAATTATTTACTTATTTATAATATTTTAAAACAGATTAAATTGTCAAAAATTCAATTTTTATATTCCTTTAGCCAGACATTATCTTAGTCATAGCTACCAGAAAAATTATGATTTAAACAAAAATGTATTGATTTAAGAAATAAGCCTCAATAAATAAATTGTAAAAGATTGTAAAATTGTAGCGTAACATTGTTTATTAACGTGTATTTCGCATGTGTTTACTACACAAATGTCAAAACAGAACTGACATTAGGGGCCAATCGCAAAATTTATAGCATTTTCTGATAGGAGGATTACTTTTGCGCCACCTTGTATAATCTAACATAAACCAACAACTTTTTGGTATTGAGATTTCCCAAAAAGTGACAATTTCTACATACTGACTTCTGACAGACGTTTATTTTTTTGATTTTTGACACCGTAGTCATTAACACCAATTTATTAAATAGTTTTGCATCAAATTCTTGTTTTTCAATTCATAACTTCTTTTTTTTTCAAAAACCTGTTAACAATCAAAAAAAATTTTAAGATGCTCTAAGAGAGAACCTTCATTGGATGACTCGACGGTTAACGAACTCTACAAAAAACACAACCAAACCGATGATGACAGCAATTCGCCCATGCGCAGTAGCTTACACGAATTTTTGTAAACAATTGCTCGCGCTGAAACCGATTATAAAAATTTTATTCAAATTATATTCTCAATTCTCTGTATCTGACATCACATTGTTATGGAGTGACAGTGCCACTGGCACTGGCAGCCTGACAGTGAACTTGAGTGTCTCTGGCATAATTCATAGCTCACCGCGAATTCGATGACACTCATATGGACTTGTGGCGGAGCTGAGGCGAATTGCAATTTCAGACTTTGCTTGATGATATTCGGAATGATTAAGGTTTTCTATGTGATTAAATTAATTCAGATTATTAAAGTTGTTTGTTTTTGTTTTAGAATTTCAGTCGTGATGTTCCCATCACACCTAGATAGTATATGACGATGAACGAGTTGATAGTTAAATTAAAACCTCAAGTCTATGATAATTGGCGAACTCGCGTATTCGATTTAGATTTGTATTCGCGGTTTCACTGAATTGGATTTGATTTGTTAATTAACATAGTTGTGCCTCCTACTTAGAGTGGAGTTTTCTTGGTATGTCGACTAACAAGACTGGGGGAACATTGTTAAATCTGTGGAATGCTTGTGATATGACCAAGAAAACCCTTAGCCAAAGTTGTGTAACAACAACAAGTGCGCATGGAACAAAGAAGAGTCTGTTCCACGCTTGTGTTTTCGTGGGTGTTTGGTGTTAGGACGTTTTATGGGGCTATCCATTAACAGGTATTCTATTGTGTTAACTTATGCTGGTTACATAATGCTGATTAGTCTGTTATAAAATCGAAAGTCGTATCATTCGCGAGGTAGTAGAAGCAAAAACGTACGATTTGGCGTGGGAATATTATAATTTTAATATTCCTTACAATTTAACACGTTTTTTTAAAGTCAACAACCGAAAGTATCTCGCATATGCATACAATTAGTTGCATTGTGCAGCAATGAGTACTAATACCAATACCCCTTTAGCAAAATTGGGACAAAATTGTGACAAAATTATTCAACATTTAAAGTCCGGGGTATACCAACCTCAATGTCTACATATCTTAAGAGAAAGGCTATGCTATCAAGTTTAGAGAAGAATTAATTGAACCTGGGAGAACTTGAAATGTGACTTAACCTTGTATTTGAGGAAATATCAAATTTCTTGTCCTGATAATTAGCCAAACAGCCAAAATAATGATCCTTAGTAGTTTTTTTTATCCACAACAGCGATTAATTACACTATTCGAACAGACAGGATGGGAAGGAAAACAAACCGAAATATTATCCATTACTTGAAGCATTACCCAAGATGTCAAGGAAACCACAAACATTATAAATATTTAAAGCTGCTTTCAAAATTGATTTTTTTTTTCATTTCATTCGGATCCATACAACAACAAGATCACGATCTCTCTGCTACTTGAAACTCAGATCACATATTAATATAAGCAGTGTATATCCTTCAAATATTTACATAGGCCCAGGCGACAACATAATCGTTGGTTTTTCTGTAAAAAAAAAAAAAGCAGACAAGGGTTCAGTGATGGTGAGGTTAGTGCTATAGTGTTGCCGAGCAGAAGGTTTGGGTTCGATTCCCAGCAGTAACAACACCAACTGATTTTTCACTGGCCCTTCTCTCGCAATGATCCGGCAAATATTCCGAGTAGTATCAATTGTCGAGAATAGTCTTATCTCAACTCAGCCTTTCGGGTTTGGCATAAAACAGGAGGTCACGCCACAGTGCAAGAAGTACACACATCAATGGTTGTGAGAAAAAAACTAAGCTAAACTTAGTTACGATTTAAGATCTAATGAGGCCCATATACAACGCATGCTGGATTGTACAATCAGAAGGAAGCACAATCATGCTTCATTCACACACTAGTAATTGGAAACGGTGCAGTATTTATTCGTTTGCTTATCTCGTCATTATTTAAGTGAAAATGTACTCACCGCTTAATTTTTTCTCTCTCTAACTGCAAAATTTTAAATACAAATTACACATGCAGGCAGGTACAAACAAGAAAATATCAAACATTTCTATAATCACTGATTCCGCATGCACATTTGTACAATCAACACAACCCACTCTCATTTTGCATGCGCAATGGCTATATTGCGCATGTATGCATGTGTAATGTATGGACCCTATAAGAGATATTTTACAGCAGCAATGCTCTCTCTACTCTTTAAAGGAACAGCAAGACCAGGTCTAGAATATTGTTCTCTTGATTCCAATTCGGAACCAAGATGTGTCCAACTTATTGGATTCTGTTCAAATAGGAACATTCCGCCTTATTGAGAATTTTTTTCCTTACTTCAGATCTCTAACCTTTAGTAGTACTTAGTTGAATTGCATAGGCACACAGTTTATCATGCAATGAGGCAAACAACCCAAGACTCCTTCAGTTTAGAACAACCAAAGAATGGAGCGAACTTTCGGGAGACATATAACCATCAATATACAATTCAAGAGCAAAGTCAATGGGCCTTCGCACACAAGATGAGTCCAACATCTGCATAAGACCGATTTCATACCATAGTTCCAGTACAGACGAGATGAACATGCCGGCAGGACAAATTGTTTACATGAACCCCATTTCATTGGGTTGACGGGCTATGGAGACGAAGATTCAACCAAGAATTATACGAGCTGTACAGCGATATGCCCCTGGTCAAACAAAAAACTCTGCATTGTACGTTTATGATGGCAGGGACATGTAGAACGAATGGACATTAATACTCCGGCTCGCAGAGGAAGACCTCGCCTTAAGTGCCGCGCACAAGTAAAAGCCGACCTCAACCAACTTAGAGTGCGCAACTAGAAGCAGTTACCTATGGACAGGGCTAATTGGAGATGTTGGTTGAGGCCCAGATTCATTCCGGACTGAAGCGCCACTTAAGTAAGTAAGTATACCTCAGTGCCTTCGCACACAAAACCAATTGCATACCAAAAGAACTGATTGAAATTTTTTAAAAACTTATTAAAACTACCCAAAATAACTTAGGAAATAAAACAGCCATAGGGAGCAATTTCAACTATGTAAATCCTCCAGTTAATTTATTAGTCAGGTATCTTCGATAACTTTTTAGCCACCACAACAGGTTTTCTTGTTGCATCATACTCCGACGATCCCAATTGGACACACTCATGCTGAACTGCGGGCGCTCTCCTCCGACTTGTTGTATACAACACCTGGTTGGAATAATATTATCTGTACTCAAACTCTGGTGTTGTGTGTATTCCAAGAAAAAGTCTTAGACACTGCATCTCAAACACCAGACTCTTTTCCATTTTAAATTACACCGGACACTTATAAGCAATCATCGGCTTGATAAGGGCCATGTAGCAAAACAAATTCACATCGCTGTCAAGACGGCTACTATGAACCAAACGTCTTGTGAGGTCAAATGCTCTATGGAATATCACATCGGAAAAATAGCCGCCACGACTTTGCTGGTAAGTACGTACTCTTTTATTGAAATTTTCTATGATCAATTCGTATAAATGTGGCTGAATTTTATTAATACACAGCTTAATTTCCTCATTCAAGGCGTTGGTGGACTTGGGCTCGTTTGCATAGATCTTTTGATTCGAAAACTCCCAAAGAACAAAGTTCAAATACCAAAAACAAATTTTTGCCGCAACAGGCTCGTTATTTCACAGGGCCTGGCTTTCTCACAACCGGGACCTCCTGTTTTTTGCCGACTCCGAACGGCGAAGTTGAGATAACCTATTCTTGACGATTGATGGAGGACCAGTGAAAAATCGTTTCAGGTGTTGCTACGGCCGGGATCGAACCCAGACCTTTTGCGCGGCAGTTCATCGCATTACCAACGCGCCGTCAAAGACTAAATCCAATGACGTTAAATCGCTCGTCATTCCGCTGCAAGCAGAACGAACCATTCACTATTGGCAACGACAGCCAAACTGCCAACCACCCGACCTGAGTGAAGTGAGGATATCAATAAGGCTGCCGGAAGCTTTATAAAGCCGGCAGAGATGACTGGGTTAATAAAATCCACCAACTCATAAGCCAAATCTGGTCGGAAGAAAGTATGCCTGAAGAATGGAACCTAAGCATCGTTTGCCGGACACACAACATCGACGAATTGGACAGAACATCACCATTGACAGATATAACATTGAAGTAGTACGGGACTTTATCTATCTCGGCTCCGCTATCAACTCTGACAACAACAGCCAACCGCTGTTTCTTCGGGCTAAGAAGTCAATTTAGTAGTAAAGCCTTCACTCGAACTACGAAGGAGTTCCTAAATATAACCCTGATCATCCCAGTCTACGGCGCTGAAGCATAAGTGGAAGAAGAAGTACTTGGTCGATTTGAGAGGAAAATTCTTCGAAAATCTTCGGTCCCGTTTGCGTTGATGGGCTAAGGAGACGAAGATTCGACCGAGAACTATACGAGCTGTACAGCGACATGCCCCTTATCAAAAAACTCCGCATTGGACGTTTAAGATGGCTAGGACATGTAGAACGAATGGACACCATAATTGGGCTCGCAGAGCCTTCGATTCAAATCCAGACGTCGGATGCAGTAGAGGACGACCTCGACAAGTAGAAACCGACCTCAAACAACTTAAAGTGCGCAACTGGAGGCAGTTAGCTAAGAAGCGTATATCGTTCAATTTGTACTAACCCCGAATTGACAGCTGTCACATTGTTGTTGTTTTTGTTTTTCGTTGGCAACACCCCAATATCGGACACATATTGTTAGTGCATTTCAAAAATCGTGCGTATTAAGCACGAAATTTATTCTTGGTCAGTACCAAGGTCTATCTATAGCTCAAGATAGCTTTAGAATACCATACGTTCCAGCGATTTTAGGTCACCATCAATCACCACGATACTCCCATAAGGGGGCCTATCTATCAATCAGGCTAAGACAAGTCTTAGGAGCTGCTGATTCCCGTGGCACCAGACTGGTGAGACTCCGCACGATCTTCCTTATGGGTCCAATAGCAAACCCAGTCCAGAATCTCATAAGTTACTAAGTCACTGCTAATAAGATAGCTAATCGTCAGTATAACAAGTAACATTGCCACTTCGTGCGCCATCTAGATGCAATTGCTTGTTGAACACGCCGTTTTATGAACTTCTGCATTCAGCAAAGAATCTGACTACAGTCCGGAATGAACCTGGTCCTCAGCTAGGTAAGGTTTGATGGGTTATTGACGCCTAAGTGAGTCGTCAAACCCGCATAGGCCTGAGGTACCCTTTATTGTACCTCAAAAGAAAGCTGCGATAATAGGATGAGTAATACTTAGGTGATTTGTGCAGCTCCATTAGCTTCAAATAGGAAGTTGCTCCAACCCGACTTGCAGCAAAAGCTGCAATATAGTTGTTGTGGTTAGATCAGTCAAGTCCTCGTAGTAGAAGCTGCCGAGGATTTTGTTACAGCTGTTGTTGATCGCGGTGCAGTGACACATTAGGTGGGCGATAGCTTTCTCGACATCTGGGTCTCTGCACTTCCTGAAAAGTTGGTGCGAATCAGTTAGGTTAATCCTGTGGGAGTGTTTGCCCAACAGATTGTGTTGTTATGACTCTCAGTGCGATAGAAATGGAAGCTCTGTTCAGAGCTATAAGCTTGTTAGATTTGATACCGCTTATTTCCGGCCAAAGGTTTTTAGTGTGTTTGCAAGTGTTGATGTTTTGCCACCTAGATTTTGTTTCACTTTGCATGAGTCTGGTTATTTTCTGTTTTTTTGAAAGACAGTGGGCGTCTAACCCTATTGTCGCATAAGGAGATGCAGCTGGACGAGCCTTGCTCACGACAAGCCCTTCTTAACGTAATATGTTCGATAATAAAAAAAAAAGTCCCACCTTAATTTCAAATTAACATCAAATTGGATGCATCTTCAAATGAATTTGACGTATATACAATTAGTCTTTTAAGCCACAAGCAAAATGAAAATATCTTCATAAATCATTAAAGAAAAAAATACAAAAAAAAAAAAAATCTCAATAACATCCATATAATATCACTTTCTGCCGCGCCAAAAACCAAATATTACTGACGCAGTACAAAGTCACAAAAATATTATATATGTATCTATGTATCTATGTCTATATCTATATGGTCACATAAACCTGCTAATTGGTAAACAAACCAACCGCACAATACCTTGCCGGCCATTTGAGCTAAAGCTTCTCCACAGTAAAATACATTTACAAGATTACCAACAAAAACAAAAATAAATTGTAAACAATAAACTGACGTTCAATCTCCTACGCGTATTCTCTTCTCTCGATGTTGTTGTTGCAGTGCCTAACCATGATGAGAGGAAATAAATGTATGCGATCGCTTCAGTTGTCAGTTACTTTATCAGAACGTCTTGACGGATTAACATCGCGACCGGGTTTCAAGAAAAAAAAACAGAACTTCAAGCGCGTATAAACGGTTTTGTGTCACAAGTGTGAAAGGACATACATTTTGTCTACAAAAGACTGATTAATTGCAAATTACATCCTTAAGAAGATAAGTGTTTTCACTTTTGGATATTCATTATAAAAAAAAAGTGCTGCCACAAAAATAATGTAAGTGGTTTAAAAAAAATCGTTTCACTTCTTTCCGCTTCAAATCGAGTTTCAATCAGCGGATACAAATGCCTTCAAAATTACTTTTTTGACATTAAGGTGTAAAATCGAGTTATGCAAATGTTAACCGATGATGTGTTTCTTAAACGTTCTAGTTATAATTGAATAAGAAAAAAAAAGCAATTTAGTTTTAATATTATGCTAAGACCCTGTCGTTTTTTTTTTTGGAGGACACGTAACGACTTTAGGCAGTTTACGATTTATTAGTCATCTGTTAAAAATTTCCCTCTCAAGTATGCTAATGTGCGATTTCTGAAGTTTGTTCCGCATTTCGGAAATTTTGAGTTCTAAAAACGTATAAATTGTCATGCAGAGAACGTATACGTCATATTTGGACGATTGAAAATTTGCAAGCTACAAAAAAAATGTTACGTATACGCCGTGCTTGAATCTATTAGTGGCTATAAATTGTCTAAAATACGGATTACGGATAATTTTTAAACCGAATTTTGTTAGTTTGAGACCGAAATAAAGGTGATATTCCGAATATGTGAAGAATTTAATTTTTTTCTAGAAACTGGTGAATAATAATAGCAGTGTTTTTTTTTCTTATTTTTATATGCTTAGATAAAATTGAGAAAAAAAAAACGCTAATCGGTGATCTGGCACCACTTCCCTGTTGGCATTTTGAAATGCACATTTTTTTTATTTTATATACTGTTACACTAATTGTAATGTTGTGATTTAAGATTCGATGAAAATATAAATATATTTTCTCATCTAATTATTTCATAAAACATTGGTTTCCTACCTAGTTTCCAGCGTTTGTTCACCGAATGTGATCCAGAATCGATAGCCATGTCTGTCCGTGCGTGCGTACGTCACCATTTTTAGGGCCTATGATTTTGAGCTAGAATGTGAAATTTGGTACTCGTCTTTGTTGTTGCTCCCAGCAAAACAAGTGTAAACATTTTTGAAATCCGCACACTGCCACGCCCCCTTTTCAGAAAAACGTATTTTTGGGCCAAACCGTTAGAAATTTTGAAAAAAAAGTCTGAACAGCATATATAGACAATCCCAATGTCTATAATTCGTCAAAACAAAGTTTTTCGCCACGCCCACTTTTTGGGGGCGTTTTCAGTAAAATACCGTTTTTGGTAAAATTTTAAACATTTGGAAAAAAAATGTTGATGCAAAATCATTGGTCGTGTTAATAAACATTTATTCTATATATCATTTTAACCCACGCCCATTTTTTGGAGGCGTTTTCATACAAAAACCGTATAAACTACTTCATAGTATAACCAGGCGAGTCTTTTTTTTTTGTCGAACCGTGAAAGATTTTAATAAACTGTCTGAACAAATTGTTATGACATGGTGATATTTATTTTAAGCATTGGGTGGGATAGGGTACCAAACGATTCGCACAGCGGATTGTAGCATTCTCATATTTTTTTATATTGCTTCAAAAAAAAACAAAAAAATATCAATTAGAACAAAATTGACAAAAGCAGCCCATTTCAGTGGTAAATGAATATTTCAATGTTAAAAAAAATTATATGACTAAGGAAAAGATTTGTTACATTGTCTTTTTCGTTAATATTAAAAATGAAACTGAAAAACTGATAAAAACTTAATTTTCTATATACGTTTAACATAGCCAATTTTTAACGGTTTAACGGTAGCCATTTTGTTTTTGCATTTTTGACAGTTCCCATAACCATTTTTGACAGCTATTGAAAAAAATAGGCTTTGTAGTCAATTTTTTATACATGCTAAGTGTGTAAGACTAAAAGACTTCACGAAATCTGTAAGACTAAGGTTTCTTTGTATTTTGCACGTAAATTGTTTTCTAAGCCTCAGTAGATTTGCAGAAAAAAACACTTTATATTAAAATACTTTTGGACATTCGTTAGCTTAGAACATTTATTTAAATGTAAGGGATTTTGTCACTCTCTATAAATTATTATTTATTGTACGATAATGCATTTATGAATTCATTAAGCATTTCATAAATGCATGATAATAATGTGATAATAGTTTTGCCAATCTATGGCCAATTTTTAAATGTGCTAATTAATGACACCGTCATTGTTATTGTGATGTTAACAAAAACCAAGGTTATTTCAATTGATTGGTAAAACGCGTCCCTAACCAACATTTTGTGGCTTGATTTGTAAAATATCAAGGTAGTAATGGAAGCATAATAATTGTAAATACAAAGGACCTACTGTGTCATAAATCATATCGATAAAATGTTTTGATAATTTGCCTATGCTTGACTATTTTTTTTTCAGTTTTTTTAGTCTATAAATGCATAAAAATTTAAACAACACGCAAATCGTTGATTTGGCAGCACTTCCATGTCAACTAGACATTTTGACAACTGAATATATCGTGATGTTTCCTTTTTTGGTTGGAAATCGATTTTTTTATTACAACACACTGGTTTAATTGTGTTGATTTGATATATCAACAATATAACAAATTATTTCATAAAACATTGAGTTTCTCATACTTTCTATTGATTTCCTGAATCGAGAGTACTTGCAAATCTTTCATAGACTCTATAAGAATAGTTTTATAGTAATTTCGGATTCTTGCTGATTAAAAACAGTTCCCTTCGATATGAATTATTCTTATTTACTGCAACTAAGATAAATCTTATCAAGCTATTTTTCTTGCACGAATTTAAAGCTTTTGGCAGGTTACTTTGCATTGAAAGATCCTGCATGTTACGCAATTCGTTCGTGGTTATTCATTATCTCGCCAAGTTTAAAGGTTTCGGTTTTTGTTTACTTACTTACAAAATTTAGTGCCGCTAAAGTCCGAACTGAACTTGGGGCTCAAACTTGCTCGGTTCAACCAACCTGGAGAGGTCGGTTTCTACTTGTGCACGCCGACTTAAGTGCGGGTCCTTCTCTACTGCATGCGAAGTCTCGCTGGGAATCGAAGACTCTGCGAGGTCTCCCATTCGTTCTACATGTCGTAGCCATCTTGTCAAATGCGGATTTTTTTGGCAAGGGGCACGTCGATTCGCGAAGAAGAAGATTTTTCAAAGAAATTTTCTCTAGGATTTCTTCATCCACTGTTGATACAGTCCATGCATCAGAGACGTTGAGCAGGACTGGGATAATCACGTTCTTAGGGCCCAGTTATTGCTTTCATTGAAAACCCTCATTGGAAATTTTCTTTTACTTCTTGCGGCCTTTTTGTAAGTTCAATCAATGCCTAGTTGGTGTCAAAACAAAGCTTTTGAAATTGAGTACGCGATATCTACATATATTTCAATTTTTAATTTAAGTCTTCGGAGGAAATCATTTTTTTTTGTTAATGATCAAGATTTATTTTTGTGAAGGAATGACTGCCATTTCACCGAACTGAAACGGAATTGTCCAATAATTCCTATATGAAGCTAGGGGTGACATTTCAATTCCATCATCTGTTGTATTTTAATGAAGTTGTCCAATGGTACCTATAACTTGCCTTTCATATAGGATCTCCTTAGTAGTTCAATTGAGGGCTTTACTACTGACTTGGCCCGAAGAAACAGTGGTTGGCAAGAGTAATTCTTCCATTTAGACAGACAGGTGTAGACAGAAGATTCTGAGACTAAAATATTTAGTCCCAGCGCAAATATAGTTGACTGTGTTAACGTAGAAATCAATAAGACATTACATCGTAAAGTGTAAAAACTTTATATGCTAAGTTTTTTTTTATTTTTGAAAGAAGTACCTCTGAATGATTTAACCCCTTCGGGTTAGGGGTCAGAATATACCCTAGGTATGGCATGCCTGTCGTAGTAGGCGACTAAAATCCACTCCGCGTTAGTACAATGGGCCGAGCTTTCTCACAACAATTCATGTGTGCGCGTGTACTTCTTGCACGGTAGCGGGACCTCCTATTTTATGCCGACTCCAAATGGCGAATTTTAGATAAGCATTTCTTGACAATTGATACTAATCAGATGATTTGTCAGATCATCACGAGAGGAGGGCCAGTGAAAAAACATCGCGCCACTGAGATCGTCCGCTTCCCGCAAGCTTTTGACAAGGTCTGGGCCTTTAATACAAATTAAGGCAGGTTCTGCCTGAACAATTATATAAAATCCTCGTGTTGTATCCTGAGCACAGACTCTTTCGTGTGAAACTTAGAAAAATAAAAATAGCGGGAGTACCCCAAGGAAGCGTCCTTGGACCACTTTTGTACCTCCTATTGACTCGTGATATCCCACAAACAGAGGTACAATATTTGCCACGTTTGCTGACGATACTGCTATACTAGCAGTTGGCACAATAATAGAGGAAGCACATATAAAATTACATTACGCTCTCAATGAGGTTAATGAATGGACAAAATCTTGGCGGATTGCACTTTAAGAGAGCAAATCGATTCATGTAGAACTGTACTGGTTGCTCGGAAAATATTCGAAGCTAAACCTTGATAACAAGCTTCTATTTTACAAGTAAGTGCTAAAGCAGGTTTGGACATATGTTATACAACTACGAGGTTGTACCAGTGAAACGAATCTAAATATTTTACAAACTTTTGAAAACAAAACGTTAAGATCATTCTTCAATGCGCCGTGGTATATAAGTAACGAAGATATACGTATTCCCGCGGTTAAAGATGAAATGCGAAATTTTGATCGAAAGCCTAAAAAAAAAAACGCTTATTAGGACACGTGAACACAAAAGTCCTCCAAATTCTTGACGAAACAAATTTGTTGCAGCGTCTTCAAAAAACTAAGCCCTTAGATTTAGCCCGATAATCACAAATCGCGCTATAAATTGCGGATAAACCAGGAGCTCTAAAAGAAAAGTTCCCTGCCAAACATTTATATATACCCGTGATAGGAAAATTGCGAGATAAGTCGCATACTTAGTTGCAATACAAATGCAAAATGGGTGGTGGTTTTAGTGAGTAAAAATCTCACACTCATCGTGTCTATGAAGATTTACACCCGCCCGGTGGAATTACAATTTTGTTAAAATTATGTTACAAAATTGTAATTTTATTGGATCCACGATTTCATTTTTTAACAATCACGTTAAAACCTTGTCACTGATGACATGATTTGTAATTTAGTTTATAACCACAGATTCAATCTGCAGTTGCGAGTATTTCAATAAATTCCAAGCCCAGCTTGAACCACATTTAATAACCTTAAAATGAAGCCTGTTAACCAAATTACCACATGTGTGAATAAAATGGATAAAACAAATATTTACCCTTCTAATTTTAAAATCAGATAATTGCTTACACATGCATGACGATAAAAATAATTTTGTCGTGATTTTCAAATCAAAAGAGTTGTTGCACGAACTGTGATTTTTCCCTATTTCTTTCAATTCGCGTTAAATCCAAACTAAAGTAGAAAAACTTGAAGCAATTAACTCAGTTTACGTCAGAAAATGTTTTTTTTCTTTCTGTATAAACTTGACCTTCGAATTTCCAACTTAATCATAAAAGGTACTTAAGACGCTTTTTAAAAAAAAAAAACTCTACCACTTAGAAGACCGAAAAATCGTGCAATTTTCCATACGAACAACTCGAATTAGTGTCTTGCATGCAGCGAATAATTTCACCATCTAAACATGTATCCATGTAAGGTTTTTGTATCCGGAAGTTGGTTTTGTTCAACTCTCCCCCACACACAAGACCGCGGCGATGAGTCTCTTACGATTGTTAACCGTATGGACGTGACTATTTCACAGTGCGTCAGAGAGAAGAATGCGTCTTCTTTATTCGCGATGTTAAATTATTTTGTTTACTCCTCTGGCCCTGACAATGCATGAATTGTTGTTAGAGGCATAATGAATGGCTGCGCTTAGAATGATTTTTTTTTTTGGAATTTTTTATAAAGGAAACATAAAATAAATTCCATTCAGTGTACCAAACTGTCACATTGACAATTAACACGTTTACTCGCATGTACACGGGGATGCTAATGAGAAAAATAAATTTGAAATTACTTGGAATAATTTTCGGTTGTCTACATAAATTTGCAACGAAATTGTATGTCAGTGTTAAGCAAATGGAAATTAATGGAAACATGGATTGATTTATCTTATTCAGCATTTATCGGGCTGACAGATGTTGCAAAATATGATAATTTTTAAAAATGTTTTCTTAGTCAGGTGGTTAAATATAAACAAAAGTAGACTGCAGTCATTTTAAGTTAACAGGGCGTGACTTTGACAGTCAATATAACATTGACATACATTTTTGACTAGCAAATGTTATCTACGGGTATTTACCTATCAGAAAGGAAGTAAAGTGTGTGACAGATTACTATCGTAGTTAGTCTTTTGCGACTTTAGATTCCGGAAATACCAAGCCTTATATCTGATGGGGGTTGGTTTATGAGTTTAAATAAGTGGGCTTACGTAATTGCAATATTAGGAAAGACGTGCTTCTAACATACAGATATATGAAATGACAATCTTTCAGATTCTATCTTTTTAATGGATTTGAATAAAAGGATTAATGAATGTAATTTGATTTTTTATTATTTTATTAATAGTTTGTTTGAATTGTTTTGATTACATAAACATACTTTTAGTTCATTAGAGAGAAGTGACTGCAATAGGCCTTACTAATAATGGTTTTTAGCTTCTAATTTAAATGCTGTAATTGTTTGTTTATAATGGTGCACGTAGACCACAATATGCCTTACTCTAAACCATGATATGTCCATTGAGATACCTTTGAATTAATCCCTTATTATCTACTTTTGATATTTGAATAAATCTGTAAGGTCGGACATGCTATTGTTTTTCAAACCATCGATATCGATGTAGATTTAAGGGTTTGGATACTAGGACCAGTGATCACAGCTTGGCTGTCGATATAAATTACAATATCTATAAGTGATTTCGGATAAGTCTTTAATCAAACACCAGCATGAAGATTAGTGACGACTTTTGCTTGGAAAACGCAGTATACCTCACCGTGGCCCTGCATTGATTTCGATTTTCTGTCATTGATTCCAAATCAGGTACTATTATTCAGTATTTTTTCAGCAATTTATACCAGGAAGAGGTTTACCCATTATGATATCATTCATGGAACGTCTCGTTATTTGACCTAGCTCCATGCGTACCTTGTAACTAATCCATGTCAGCATGGAAAGTGAGGTCAAATTTCGCGCCATCCTGGGTCAAATGGTAAAGCGATCAAGGGTCAGTTATAGCATTAGCAAAACGCACTAGCAAAGAAGATTTAGCTTTTGAATAAATAACAAATTTATTGGATAAAAATTAGCAACTACAAACATTTTTTTTCATTTTTTTCCGAACGAAAACTGTTTAACTATCTATTTGTCAGTAAGTTTACATCAAATGATCATTCCAAATGTCACATTTCTGATGCTTTTTTCTGATTACCATAACTGGCCCGTCTAGAAGAGATGGCATCGGGCAATCCATTCGTTTGCTTTCGTATCTCCAGTGGAAGCTTCATTGACACCGACTAGACGTGCTTAAAAAAATTGATATTACATTTTCGTCATTGCAGCTTATTTAACTGCAAGACCGGAAAATGGGACCCCCTTCCAAAGTGAAGGTAGTATAAAAGCTACAGCCTGCAGAAACGCTCAAACTTTCCTGAATCTCTATGAAGCGCTGGAAGATTTTTAGTAGAAGTTCGTCATTAGGCACTAGGTCAATTTCCATCTGATCATATACGAAACTATGAAAGTTAAAATTAATGCAGTATATCCGATACAACCTGCAGGTACGCTCAAACTTTTCTGGGTCTCTAAGAAGCGTTGGAAGATTTTTGATCGCCAGTTTTTGGTTACCATCTTCATCTGATCGTATACGTGAAAAAAATTGGCACAACTTCAACAAAATTAGCCCTACTTCAGAGAGAAGCATTCCATCCACCTTAAGTCCTGATCGTGCACCATTCACGATAGAAGTGTCATCAGGCCAGATTGAGCAATACAGAACCATAATCAGCTAGTTCTTCAACCAGAAATTCATTAGAAATTCATTCATTAGGGCTATAGGACATGTGGTTTAAACAGTGGTGCCAGCAAGGCACTTGATACAATCGACCTGCAACTCAAAACAAATGTTCTTGGCAGCACCGAACTTGAAAAGAGTTTGATAGTGATTTGTACTTAAAAGTGTTATTGTGAATTGTAAAGTGAAGTGTCAAATGGGTATTTTTGAATTTTAAATTCTTAAATCATTTTCCAAATTCAAATAAAAAAAAAAGAGAAAATAAGGATAGAGAAGGAACTCATACAAATATTCAAAGGAGGTATTTCAGAGATAAAAGCAACCCACTAGAATTATTTTTTTTTTTTTTTATAATTTACACGTACTCAAGGGGTTATGAATACCCTTTATATGTTACCATAGTACGAGCGTTAGGGACGGGGAAGAAAGAGAGGATAGGAAAGATTTTGGATGTAGTGGAGACTTAAACTCCATGGGTGGTGTCCGAACTAACTTCGGGGAGTCACTTTTTCGTGTGTTCGTTAAATTTGAAGAAATTCAAGATGGTGTGCATACTTTTAGGTATTACACCGACCTTTTTATTTCTTTTAAATAAAAGTGAAATGGATTTTGGTTGGGATTGAACGCGCAACCTTCCACTCAACAGACGAACACATTACCACTACACCATTATGTGTTCAATTATGTGTTCAAAAATGAATAACATCGACAAATTGTAGAATTAATTTTTTTTTTCTTAGCTTTGTGGAGTAAAGAATATTTCCTGAAGATACTCAACTGTTTTAGTTTTCCAAGGATCATAAGCAGCACATAAGTTCCACCAGTGTTACAGCTTAGTCTTTTAGCCAGAAGGGTTACTTTACGTAGTGTCGGTATTAATGTTTTGCTGAGTATGGCATAAAAATCAATTTCAAAGTTCTTCCGGCGTACCTTCAGGCTTTTAGAAAATTAATTTTGCTCTTCATGGATACAATTTGATCCCTCCTAAGAAAGCAAAGAATATTTATAGTAAGCTTAAGCTACCTGGGATAGTAGGCTGTGTTGATGGTTCTCCATTTCAACCGAAAAGGGGTTTCATAGCTTAAATGCAATTGTGATAATATTTTGATGAATAATATTAAATACTGAAATGTACATTCAATTTATCTAGATTTGCAATCACCTTAAGGGGATGATAGCAATCAACCCTTCACATGGTGGTGCTGGTCGAAATATGAATTTCATTTTTGGTTATGAACATATTTCGTTAAGGTTCAACTTTTTTCGAATAAAATTACTGCAGACAATAACTATTTTCTATCAAGTGATTTTTTTTTATTGCAAACGCCATGTTTAACATTTTGTGCTGCCAACACTGACGACTGACGGACAGTCGATTGAATCAAATTGCTGCCAACTGTCGATTGCTTCGATTAAACTCGATTGAATAAAATTACGTGCTGGCACCCCCGGACTTTGAACACCACACACAGCTCGCGCAACAATGGTAATGGGCGTTTCGAAGGATGCGTTTCCGCGTCGTCAAATATGAAAAATATTCGCGTGGTACGTGCGACGGGCGCAGTGACGCGATGGGTAGTGCGATGAACTGCCGCGCAGAAGGTATGGGTTCGATTCCCAGCCGTAGCAACACCCAAATGATTTTTCACTGGCCCTCCTCTCGTGATGATCTGACAAATCATCCGAGTAGTATCAATTGTCATGAAAAGCTAATCGCAACCTAGCCGTTCGGATTCGGCATAAAACAGGAGATCCTCCTATCCTGCTAAGAAGTACACACGCACACATAGGCCCTGGGTACTATTATTTTTTGAGTGCGAATATTCTTCATATTTGCCGACGCAGAAACGCATTCTTCAAGATCGATTTCTTTCGGTTATTTTCAATGCGGGCCTTTGATAATAAGCCACAGATTCTGGAGGACAGATTCTTAGTTAATATGTCAGACAAAAGTGCGAAAAACAGATTGATTGGAAATTCGGAAAAAAAGGTTCATATCGGCATTGATCATCTTCAAAATGTTACGAAGAAACCTCGCAGGTCCAAAAAACCGTTTAAAATAATTGCCAGTAAGCATTAAAATTGGAGATCTAGCAAAACATCATCGGGTTTGTGCTTTTAAGACACCCTATATCTGGATCTGGATTTAGCTAGTATCCATTTAGTAAAGATCTTCCACAAAACAAACCCACATAAGACTAGCCACCTTACTCCTTCTATTAACATCTCTTATTTTTATAAACTTGCACCATTCATAATTGAAAGTTGCACATAGGCTCACAACTTCAATCTTTACTTTGAAACTAGGTGATGCGTAAACTCCTTGGTTCTGGTACATATGTGCTTCTGCTAATATGTGCTACTTATGATGATCTAGATCCAAAAAATGAGCGACAGTTTATCTGTTTTAGGTGGTTTTGCAATGGATCTTGTAGTACCCTGGCATAAAACCTTATAAAGTTCGTCGATATGCCGAATATAAATGGCAACTAATCATCATTTTCATTGGTTTTGCAATGGATATTGATATAAAACCTTACCTGTAGTTTCCGCAATCTATTATATAGTTTGACGATGTGCCGAATGCAGTCTTCGTACAAGGAATATGTTTCCCAGATCCTGTTTATAAGTCGAAATATGAGTTCTGCAGTCTGCTGATGCTACTTAATCGTCACTTTCTGTCAGTCATTTACGCGCTGACATTTAATTGAGTCATCATCTGAAAATAAATTTCAAAAGCAAGCTATGAGCAACAGCTTCGTTTAAAAATAATACTCATACGCCCTGTTGAGCACGAAGAATATTATCATTTTCTTGTTTTTCCTTCGCTTAAATCTAATTGAAGCTAATTGCGTAAATGAAAGTAAAATCAAGTCAGTCTCCATCGTTAGTTAATTATTCTCGTGCAAGCGTTTTCAACTCGAACGACTGATTTTTCAAAAACAATTGCGCCATAATTACGTCTCCTTTATAGCGCACGATATGCTAACCGCATCGCATCTCGACGCGTAATTAGATGCTTTCTGGAAATCAAAATCCAAAGCATCAACTGCCTCGTGAAACAATCATGACCAGTCAATTAGCACTGTTCGACGAATCACTATGAGTGGGAGGTCGCATCGATAATACAATTAAAAAAAAAAAACAATTACAACACAAAGCGGCGCAGTAATTTGCATTTAATTTCCATTTCCAGGTGCTGGTGATCAGGGCAGACGTGATCTTGAGAAAACACATCGAGTTAGTCAGTACTTGGATGAGAATGAATCCACACTTTGGGTGTGTGGCATTACTTAGCTGCCTGATGGCAGCAAGTTCATTGGCACAGCAGACCTACTTCAACGGAGCACCACCACCACTACCGCCATCGGGACCCGCATCTGAGGAGGATATCTCACTGGCTGAGCGGCAATTCCGTGTTGTCTATGAATGGCGAACCATTGACTTTGCTTACGCGGATGAGTATCAACGTGGGCGTGCACGTCAGACGGGCGAGTATATCGAAAAGAATGTTCTCATATCAGACGTGAAGGCATTTGCCCAGCGATTGTATGTGACCATGCCGCGAATGATGCCAGGCGTTTCAGCTACATTGGGTTGGATTCTATCGCCCGACAATAATGGACGAACTGATCCTCTCGTCGAACCGTTCCCGTCGTGGGAAATGAATCGTGAGGGCGATTGCAAGGCAATGCAGTTCGTTCAAGGTATTGCCCTCGACGCTGATGGACTGTTGTGGGTTGTCGACTCGGGCAGAATTCACACACTGAGACCTGGTAAGGAATTGGTTTTCACGCATGATCAGGATTTAATTTTTTTACTTTCACAAATCCGTCGTTTCAGATCGTCCAAAGAACACGTGTCCACCAAAACTGCTGATTCTTGATCTCAAGCGAAATGGTACCGTAGTCCACCGATACGACTTCCCCAACGAAGTGGTATCACGCGGCACGAACTACCTCAATAAAATCGTCGTCGACGATGCTTACGGTGGATTCGCCTACATTACGGACAACAGTGGCTCGGATCCCGGCATCGTGGTCTTCTCACGAAAATTGAATCGATCGTGGAAAGTCCGAGAACCGAATTCAATGAGAGCAGCACTCAATGCAGTAGACTTTGCCGTAAACGGAACTAGTCTTAGATTCTCGATTCACATTGATGGTATCGCCTTGGGTCCGTACTTTAACCCAAACACCGGTGGTGACTCTTTGAACATCAATTCGCCGAAATTCGTCAATGATAACTACGAGCGCAATGTGTACTATTCCCCTCTCTCCAGTTATCACTTGTATTCCATTCCGGCGTCAGTATTGCGGGATCCTGAATTCACAAGACGATCGACCCCAAGGCAGGTATTTGAAGCTGTAACTGACTATGGTTTGAAGAGCTCCCAAACAGACGGTATGATTATGGACAATCGTGGCATTCTCTACTACGGACTTTTAAAAGAGCATGCTGTGGCCAAATGGGACTCATACCAACCATTTACACCGTTCAACCAGCATGTGATCGCCAAGGATGATGACTTCATTCATTGGGTTGACGGTATGTCCTTCGATGAGAATGGATATCTCTACATCGTGGTGAATCGATTGCACAGCTTTGTTGCTGGTCGACTGAATCCAAATGAAGTGAACTATCGGATCCTTCGTGCGAAGACCGGAGGTTTGGCGTACACATTCACGAATAGTCCGGGCGTTGGAAATATCGGACCAATCGGTTTTGTGCCTGAGGGCGAACCATTCGGTAATGCCATAGGCTTTGGATTGTCATCGACGACGCCATTCTACAATCCATTAGAGGGACATGATCCATATTATGGTGCCGCTGGGAAAGTAGTTGTAGTCCTGACAAATGTCCTACTCGCGGCAGTAGTAGGCGCTTTTCTTTGTTAAGTTATATTTTTGATAAGGCCCCGTTGAATATGCTCAAAATATCTTTATGTTCGCGTAAAAACATAAAATCAGCCAGGTATAACTCCTTAAAATGGATAAAAAGATTGGATGGCGTATCTCCCTCAGCAATGTACATAAATACGTGAACGGGTCGGAACCAGTATTTTATTTGCATTAATTTTTTTAAAATCGTTTTTTTTTTCGAATCTTCACTGATAGACAACAACGGTATTGTCTCGTGCATCTTCTTATACCAAAAATGTATTTAAAAACAAAACAAACATCAAAATAATATCGAGAATTGTAGAAAGATAATATATATTATATAAAAGCTCATTGTTACTTAATTTTTCATTAAGGATTTTAGGTTAAGTTCATTACGTTGTATAGAATCTTTTTAAATAATAAATTTATTTTATTTAATAACTTGGTTACTTTTACCAGCGTTCCCATATGGATTTTCAGGTTTGAGAATATAAAGCCTGTCAAATATAAGAAATTGTGAAAGAATTCTCTCATTTAAAACAAAAATAACATCCCGTACCCTTTGTAAAGAAAAATGGAAAACGTCAAATTTGAAGTAATTTTTAAGAGACGTCAAACTTACTGCGTTTTAAGAGTGCATATAACAGTTTTAATCTGGCATGTTAAACAGAGAAAACGATGGAATCTTGCCAAATGTATTTTATATGCACCCTAAATGACAAATTACCAGCGAAACAATTACCGGGAAAGGTTGGCATCATCTTGGAAGATTTTAACGTTTACAACAGGGTAGACCCTGATTCGCTTTAACTTGGCATTGCCCAGTGGTTGTAACTATGACTACACATCAAGTGCTTATTTTTAACCTCCAAGTGGTAACCATCGAGTACTCTTCTCATCCAACCAGATTTGACTTGCTAAACGATAAGCGCGAGTGTTGATAACACGACGAAAAACAGCCAGGTCAGAATGCCACGGAATGAATACCCGGCCCGCTGTCCCAGGCATACCTAGATGAGCTGCTTCGACATATTTGTACATCAAGTTATCTTGGAATTTCAAGATTTTCAAGATGAGCTGCTTCGACATATTTGTACATCAAGTTATCTTGGAATTTCAAGGTTTAGTCAGGCCCCTTGAACAGAGATGGTGGCGGATGAACCGAAAGGCCAACGGCAGCGCTCAGTCCCGTAGGGGATACTGATGGCCCCGTGTCCTAGGGGTATCTAATAAATTGGAACTGGCCCTCCAGGTTGGGGGTTGTGCTTTGGATTAACTAACCAACCATGGAAAAATTAATTGTTACGAAGCAACCAATAGCTTCGGTAGGGACTGATTTTATTGTTGACGATCATACCACCAGCATCGAATGTCGAACGAATCGCACCGATGCCAACAAGTCAATAGAATAGCCGCAACTGATGTGCTAGGTTTCTCGCGCCCACCAGCAAAACACCCCTGGTTTGATTAGGAATGCCGACAGATGCTCGCAGCTAAGAACGAGGCCTACAAGGCTTAGCTGCAGGTGAAGACAAGAGCTGCCGTTGAGCTCTATAGACAGAGAAGAAGGGAAGAACACCGGCTTTTCAGAAAGAAGAAAAAATAGCAAGAAAAGCGCGCGATCGAGGATATAGGGAGGTGCCACTCGAGGAACGATGTTCGCAAGTTTTACCAAAGTGTAAGACGTCAAAGCCAAGGACAGACGATGAACAAGGAAATATCGTAGTTGAGACGCAGTCGCTGTTGAGGATATGGAAGAACCACTTCTGTAGACTGTTAACGGCGATGACAAACAACATTTCGCTGTCAGACAAAACGAACCATTCAATATTGGCAACGACAGCGAAAACTCCCAACCACCCGACCTGAATGAAGTGAGGATAGCAATATATAAACTCAAGCTTAATAAGGCTGCCGGAAATGACGGCCTTCCCGCCGAGCTTTAAAAGAATTTGACTTGGTAAGTAACATCCACCAACTCATAAGCCAAATTTGGTCAGAAGAATGTATGCCTGAAGAATGAAACCTCAGCATCGTTTGCCCGATCTGCAAAAAAGGAGACCCCTGCGCCATAGGCATAAGTCTCCTAAACATCGCCAACAAGATCCTATCTGCCGTAATATGTGAACGCCTGAAACCGTTTACCGACAACCTGATTGGCCCTTATCAGTGCGGTCTTATGCCAGGAAAGGCCACAACCGATCAAATTTTCACACTTCGGCAGATCCTGGAAAAAAAATCCCAAGAAGTCCAAGTCTCGGCTCCGCTATTAACTCTGGCAACAATATCTGGTCAGAAATTTAACGAAGAATTACTCTTGCCAACCGCTGTTTCTTCGGCCTCACAAGGCAATTAAGTGGTAAAGCCCTCATTCTAACTACTAATGAGATCTTACATAAGACCCTGGTCATCCCAGTCCTGCTCTACGGCGCTGAAGCATGGACCGTTTCAAAGCGGATGAAGAAATCGATTTGAGAAGAAAATTCTTCGAAAAATCTTCGGTCCCGTTTGCGTTGACGGGTTATGGAGACGAGAATTCAACCAAGAACTATACGAGCTGTACAGCGACATGCCCCTGGTAAAAAAAAACTCCGCATTGGATGTTTAAGATTGCTAGGATATGTAGAGCGAATGGACACCAATACTCAGGCTCGCAGAGCCTTCGATTCCCAGCCAGACGTCGAACGCAGTAGAGGAAGACCTCGCCTTAAGTCCTAGCGCGCACAAGTAGAACTACAACTGACTGGGGCCATTAATGAGCATTTTTGAGCTTTGTTTCAAGAAAATAAATGTCAGTACTACTCAGAGGCCATCATATCAATAATTTGGGTATGACACATTCGACACCAGCAAGAATCAGCCAGAGATTAAGCTTCACCACACCGAGGAGATTTATACGACAAAAATGAATCAACAAGCGTGAATAACTAACAGAAAGATATAAGATGGCTACGTGCGAATCGTCTAATATTCTATACTGTAGACTGAAGAATTCTTTCGTCAACATTGATTAAATATGTTGTTTAGGCACTTTAACAACTTTCATATGGGTTTGACCAAAAATTACGCATTTTTGAAGCGGACCTGTCATTGGAGTAATATAACAAAATGTGATTTTGGCACTTGCTGAAGTCTCGACAGTCTATTGACAAGGAAAATTATTGACTTTGAATTAATCTACGACATACTGATTTGTTATATGATAACCAGACTACACACTGCGCAGCGGCAAGCAAAAGAACTGCATGAAGCCAACGGGTGCTCCTGTGTAATTCGAGCAAAGCGAGCTACACCCCAACACTGATGCATCGTCAAACGATTGTGTCATTCTCCAATATATATCCGTAAGTCCAATACAAACATACTTGTGACAGCAGGAATTGATCCGGGGGAAGCCATCTTCGACGACGATTTCTATGTTATTGAAGATCCTCAGGAGAAAGTGGAGGCAGTGGGGGCTGTCTTTCAGGAAGTATCTAAGGTGAATGATAGCATTCGCCCGAACCGCGTCCTGGAAAACAATGCCCTGCTCCATCATTTCTATCTCCGAAACGACATAACGCAATGGCGATCTGAGAACCGTGGTTTCACCCGGTTTGATGACGAAAACTTGGCAAACGCCATAGTCGCCGAGCGAAGTGGGTCTAGTCCCCTATTAATCTCGAAGGTGGAACTCCAGATCATCTTCGATTCCATAAAGAAAAAGAAGTCAGCGGGAGTCGATGGTATATCCAACATTGTACTGCGACACTTACCACCTGAAGCTGTGGACATTTACGCCACGCTGTTCAACAACGCGCTGAATAATGCATATTATCCAGTACGTTGGAAGACGGCCGGCGGTGGTTCATCCTCTCTCGAAAAAGGGAAAGGACAACTCCAATCCGGCGAATTTCCGGTCGATAAGTCTCATTCCGAGTATCAGCAAGGTTTTCGAAAAGATTCTCAATCGAGCACTGTTCAAGTGGTCTGAGGACAATAATATTATACCAGAGAACCAGTTTGGTTTCAAGGCTGGACATGACTGTATTCATGCCGCCTCCAAGCTCGTCTCTGATATACAATGGAACAAAGCCAAAAAACAGTGCATGCACCCGTGTCTGGTTGATTTAGAGAAGGCTTTTAATGGCAATGTAACTTCTACCACAGAATTTTTCATTAAGAATGTTCTGCAACAGGGAGCGGTAAACTCGCCGACTCTCTTCAGCATTTAGACCAGTGATATGATAGGTAGTCTTACTCAGGCAATTGCGTATGCGGACGATCTTATCGCGTACAGAACAGCCTCTACTGTCGAAGTCATTCGAACTCTTTTGCAGCGGGACTTCGACAAGATCCAGAGATATTGTGATGACTGGAAGTTGAAAATCAACTTTCAGAAATCAGAAACTATCATGTTTAGGACACCGTTGTCTAGGGCCTCTAGGGCCCTAGACAACGAAAGCTGGTGATCGTTGGACCAAACGGACAGCCACTGGCGAGTAAAAGTGTAGTAAAGTACCTTGGCATCTGGTTAGATCAGTATCTATATTTCGGAAGACATGTAGATGCTGCTCTGGCTAGAGCTAGGGGTGCATTTGCCCTGACAAGAAGATTGTTTTATAGCAGTCGTCTTGACAGCAGGGTGAAGGTGATTTGCTACATGGGCCTCATTAGGCCGATGATTGCCTATGGGTGCCCGGTGTGGTTCAACGTTGCCCCATCTCAAATGGAAAAGATACGGGTGTTTGAGAGTCAGTGTCTGAGGAGCTGCCTTGGACTTCACAGAACACCAGTATCTGACTACACAAAATACTATTCCAACCAGGTCCTATACAACGGGGCCAACATAGACAGAATAGACAATTTTCTGGTAAAACTCATTCGGTTTCACGCTGCAAGAGCGATGGCTTCGAACAATAGTCTCATCTTTGGGGCCTTCTATCACAATGATGAATATTTTGAGAGTGCGCGTTTAAGCGGCTTTATTCCGCCCGAAGCTTTCCTATATTTGGATAGTCCAGGGCTGATACAGGATAGATCGGCTGTTCCGCTAATCTACCACGTCTTCCGACGAACTGTGGACAGGCGGCTCCTATACGACCGAGACGTCGTCGCTCAGGGCGGAGGAGAGCGCCTGCGGCTCAGCAGGAGTGTGTCCGATTGGGACCGTCGGAGTAGGTCACAACAGGAGAACCTGTTGTGGTGGTTGAATGATAGATAAAAGATAGTTGACTTAAAATTGTTATTTTATGGCCGACTTACATAGTTTTAGTCTTAGGTTTAGGTGCAAAGCAGTCATGGTGGCACAAAAAAAAAAAAACGCTTGCTGTGGCTGTTCTAGTTTTTAAGTTATTTTTAGGCAGTTTTAATTAATTTTAAGTAGTTTAAGCTAGTCGATAAGTTAAGTTTAAATAAAATAAAAAAAAACAAGGAACCAAGTTTTTCAAAGTTTTCTTGGTAAAAATGTTGTTACTTTTATATTTATATCTTACATAATAGGCCGAAAGGCATAAGAAGTAAGTTATCGAGTAATTTAGGGCGCCCGCATAGAGCAAGTAAGTTAGTTAAGTAGTTGATAAGTAGGCTAGTTTTTTCATGAATTTTTGTCTAGCATTTAAGTTAGTTTTAAGAAAAATAAAATAAAAATGAATTTAAAAAAAAAATCCGTAAGTCCAAAACGATTCCTCACTTCCTCACCTATTCCGCTAAAAGAGTTCAGCTGGTTATTTTCTATGCATCATGGGGAATTTATGATTATTATTAGCTAAAAAGTAAGGAAACCGATTTTTGACAGAACATTGCTGAGAACGTTTTTGAACTAAATAAAAAAATCTCAGCTGAGAAAATGGAGGAAAATTTTTGAAATGTGAGTGTAAAACTCCTTATGATAACTCATGAGCCGCAACGGGTTTTTGAAGAGCGACTAAACGCAAACATTGTTTTCTACGGAAGTTACGTATGCGGTGCTAAATCCTTTGAAACCGCAAAGCATTACACCCAGGTAATGATTGGCTTAGGTTTTTTTTTCGTTTTGTGCCCGTACAATATTATCTTTACTGATTCTAAATGATTTTTACTTATTGTCGTTCCCGTACACAAAAATTTTTATAATAAAAAACTTATGTGAGACAAAATTCCCCTCCATAAAAATCCCATAAAACCGTGCGGTGGTATCCGATAGTGACAAGTCGTTTATTTTGACATGTGTTTTTTGTCATTTGTTTTTTAAAAGTCAAACGAAACGCTTAGTGTGCTTATACGCGTTCACTTACAATTTTCTTTCTCTAAGAAAATTTACCAACACTCAAAGAAATTGGTAAAAATACTCTTCTTATCTGCAGCAGTAAGGGAATAGACCTATTCTGTCCTTACTTCGTTAGGATCCACAAACACGGAGATCCTCTGAACTGCGCCAACTACAAAGGCCTCTGCCATAATATGTGAATGCCTACAACCATTTACCAACAACCTGATCGGCCCTTATAAGCGTGGTTTTAGGCCAGGAAAGTCCACAACTGATCAAATCTTCACACTTCGGCAGATCCTGGACAAAAATTCAAGAAGTCCAAATCGATATCCACCACATATTCATTTCAAAGCCGCATTCGACAGCATTTATAGAGACGAACTGTAGAGGACCATGTCTAGTTTTGATATACCGTCCAAACTCGTCCGTCTGTGCGGAATTACGATGGAGAATTCTCGCTGCAACTGAAGGGTCAGAAACGGTCCACCGAAATATTCGATAACAAAAAAAAAATGTAGGCAGGGCGATGAACTGTCATGTGACTCATTCATTAATCTCATTCTTAAGAGGATTGTATAAAACTCCTGAGCCAACATTCCCCACATGGCTTATTTCCTTTTAGAAATGGAAACAAGCACCGCCACGAAAAAGCATTAACCCCGCTGGTGTTATTGCCATTAGAAATTGGAATTCTATTCAAGTTTGGTGTGTGCAAAGTTTAAATGCAGCCCCCCTTCTTGGGCTTACGGTTGGATTTGGGATATGCGCGAGTTGGGATGCATGAAAAGGAAATAAACCCCACAAGCAAAAGCATTAACACCCGCAGGACATATTTCCATTTTCAAAAAAAAAAAATAAGCCCCTCAGAGTCTATTTACCTTTGTTCGGAATAAAGCCCCATGGGGTTTATTTCACTGCACCGATATTGACATCATTGATCGGACTCAACGCGATGTCGCAGCCATTATTGCTAGTATAGAAAATGAAACGGCAAAAATGGCCTTAGGTAAGACCAAGTGTATGCTGTCAACTCGAAAGGACACACAACATCGACAGAACGTCAACATTGGGAGTTTGTCTACCTCGGCATCGCTATTAACTCTAACAAACACATCTCGTCAGAACTTAAAAGTAGAATTACTTAGGCAAAGAGCTGTTTCTTCGGCATAAGAAGGCAACTTAGTAGTAAGGCCCTCAATCGAAATACTAAGGAGATCATATACGATGATCACAGCCCTGGATAATATCAGAGCTCGCAGATACTTAGATTCCCAGCCCGACGTCGGACGCAGTAGATGAAGGCCTGGGGCTATTTGGAGAGGCATATTACGCATTCCGGGTCAGGTTAGTTCCGTACTGTAGCGCCACTTAAGTAAGTAAATATGTAGAGCGTTTTCGAATAATTACTACAAAACAATAAACGAACATTTATCGAGGTTAAATAAATTCAGCATCAAAGAAGTTTGAAAAAGGTCAAAAAAGTCCGAATATCTCGAAGCTAATCTGACTGATTTAAAAGGAACAGACATCGCGCCTGTCTCCATTAGTCCCATTAGATAGTTACACAACTAGACATGTGACATGAATGCATACATTGATTCGTGAGAAAATAAGACTTCCCACAGTCCTCTAAACATATCTACCTGTCTATCTAAATATAAATCGGTCTAAATATAAAACTAACGTTAACAATGTTTTGAAAATGATAACAAATGTTGTCCTTATTTAGATTCCAATCCCACCCACTATTTCGCAAAAGTCATTCACATAAGCATACATTGCATCCGGTTAACGCATCTTTGTGCCACTCGTCCCAATGCACTTCCTAAATGCCATAAAATACCTGTCCATATGCGGAAAACCAGTTTCTGCCATGCAATAACCGGCAAATTGAACTTGAAAATGTTTTCTACGACAGACTGCACCTAGCCGCTGAACTTGACCAAGCTAAACTTGTAAATAAGAAAGAGATACAACACGAACAGATATCGATGATAGAGTGACTGAATGAGTTGTCGCCTTCAATGAAATCCCATTCGTACGCCTTACCGGATCTACAAGTTTTGACTTAACAAAAACACAGAGCTGCAGTCGTGTACATTTACATTTTGTTTGTCTGTCATGTGGTTCGTAAAATGTATAATTTTGCGTGAAATTACTATCCCAAAAGTTGAATTGTTATGCACAGAGGTACCTAACCTAACAAGACTTGTGTTTCTACTTATATCTAAATGATCAGTATCTACAGACTGTGATGAATAATGCATGAAAGGTCGATTAGGGGAAGGGGTTGTTATTATACCCTTACACGATATTGACTGATAAACAGATTGACTCGTCAGTTTCGCAAAATAGCCGAGGTTCTCATAGATACTCAAGAATAGACTTAGGCAAGAAGTTTTATGTTTCCAAGACATTAGCTTACGCATTATAACAATCCGCATCAAGGCCAAATTCGCCAACATAAACCTTATATGCGCTCACGCCCCAACGGAGGAAAAAGATGATATAGCTAAGGATTGCTTCTATGAGCTCCTTGACAAAACCTATGAGCGATTACCGAAGTACGATGTTAAAATTGTGCTGGTAGATTTAAACGCAAAGGTATGAAGAGAAGGCATCTTAAGCATTACTGTCGGAAAACATAGCCTACACGACAACACGTCTGGTAACGGACTAAGGCTAATTTACTTCGCTACGGATCGAAATGCCACTATAGCCAGCACACGGTTTCCTCATCCGATAGCCATAAGGGGACATGGCGGTCTCCAGATCAACGAACGGTCAACCAAATTGTGATAGACAAGAGGCACGCATCCAGTACTTTGGATCTCCGAACATTCAGAGGAGCTAACATCGGCTCGGACCACTTCCTTGTTGGAGCCAAGGTAAGAATGCGGATATCCACCACGCCACAACAATCCAGAAATACTGAAAAAAAATTTAATGTCGAAAGACTGCAATCGGTCGAAGAACAATGTCAACGATGCCAACAAGCCATTAGATCAGCCGCAACTGATGTGCTAGGTTTCTCCCGCTCACCAGCAAGAAACCCCTGGTTGATGAGGAATTCCGCAGCCAAGAACGAGGCTTAAGAGGCTAAAAGAAGAAGGAAAGAACACCGGCCTTTCAGAAAGAAAAAAAATGAGCAAGAAAAGAACGCGATCGAGGATATAGAAAGGTGCCACTCCAGGAACGATGTTCGCAAGATTTACCAAAGTGTAAAACGTCAAAGCCAAGGATACAAAGCTCGAAGAGAATCCTGTCGAGATAAACAAGGAAGTATCGTAGTTGAGACACAGTCGATGCTGGGATATGGAAGAACCACTTCTGCAGACTGTTAACCGGCGATGAAGAACAACATTCCGCTGTCAGGCAGAAGGAACCATTCAATATTGGCAACGACAACGAAATTGAAAGATATAACTTTGAGGTAGTTCGGGACTTTGTCTATCTCTGCTCAACAACATCTCGTCAGAAATTAAACGAAGAATTACACTTGCCAACTGCTGTTTCTACGGGCTAAGAAGTCAATTCAGTAGTGAACCCCTTACTCGAACCACTAAGGAGATCCTATATAAGACCCTGATCATCCCAGTCCTGCTCTATGTGGCGCTGAGGCATGCACCGTCTCAAAAGCGGATGAAGAAATCCTTGGTCGATTTGAGAGGAATTCTTCGAAAAATCTTCGGTCCCGTTTGCGTTGACGGGCAATGGAGGCGAAGATTCAACCAAGAACTATACGAGCTGTATGTACATCAATATGCCCCAAGAACTGCGCATTGGACGTTTAAGATGGCTAGAACATGTAGAACGAATGGACACCAATACTCCGCCTCGCAGAGTCTTCGATTCCCAGCCAGACGTGTGATGTAGTAGAGGAAGACCTCGCCTTAAGTAGCGCGCACAAGTAGAAACCGATCTCAACCAACTTGGAGTGCGCAACTGGAGGCAACTAGCTAAGGACCGGGCTAATTGGAGAGGCATGTTGGTTGATGCCCAGGTTCATTCCGGACTGTAGCGCCACTTTAGTTAGTAAGTACCCCAAAGGATGTCTATGATAAGCTATCAGCGGCATTTGATGACTCAGGATTCACTAGGAGAGTTAGACTTTTACCGAAATTGACTACCACTCGATTATTCTTCTTTAGTTTAGTACGTGAACAAAATAATAGAAACAGAGCACAAATTGAATTCCATCATAATGAAAGTGGATGACGAGTGGATAGGCAGTTTGCTTTTTAGCGGTGCAATTTCAACCGATGATTGTGGCCATCAAAAGCAGTGGCATCAAAATTACTGTTGATGCGATAAAGTGTTTAATGTTTTGTTTGCGGTGATCATGGTCACATCAAGAAAAATTGTTCAAAATATGCGTCGCGAGATAAAGGAACATTTTCGACTTACGTATCATATTCCGTTCAGCAAGAGAGTGAAATTCACTGGTTTGTTGACTCTGGATGTTCTGGCAATGGCGATATTTCTATGCAGGTATGTGAAAATAATAACAGAATTAATGAAGTTTTTATGCATGATGTGCTATACGTACCAAACATTTGCGTAAACTTGATGTCAATATCCCAAGCCGGTCAAAAAGCAAACTGTATTCAATTTGATGAAAAAGGTTGTGCATTTCACGATCGCGAACGAAGAGTCTTTGCGACTGTAACCCAAAATGAAAAGGTTTTTTAGCTCAATATTCTGGCGACGAATGCAGTATTCATTGCAGCAAACAAAGAGCTTTGGCATAGGCGTATAGGGCATCCAAGCAATGGAGTGTTGCAGCAATTCAAATTAGCTGATGTCGGGGTGGAAGTTATACTGCAGTTGTTGAGTATTCATGCATTACCTAGTTGTTGCGAAGAAAAGCAATGCAAAATTCAGTCCAAACCATCGATTAATTGCACCATAGATATCTGGCTTCTCCATAGGAGCCAGATACAATGTGTTGTTTTTGGATGATTTTTCTAGAAACGTTTTCTTGTATACAATGAAAGGAAAACATGAGGTTGCTACAATTTTTTTGAATCAGACAAATAAAAAAAAATCGTTCTGACAACGGTACCGAATTCGTTAATACAGCAATGAAGGCATGTTTTGAATCTTCTGGAATAGTGCATCAAACTTCTGCGCGTATTGTCCCGAGCAAAATGGAAAGGATCAATCGTACTATGTTGGAGAAGGCCCGCTGTCTTTTGTTTGATGGTCGTCTTGATAAACGTTACTGGAGTGAAGGAGTATTTGATCAACATGACTCCAATCAAAAGCTTGCAAAATCGATGTCCGGAGAAATTATGGTCTAGTGTGAAACCAGATTTGTCTCATCTACGTGGTTTTGGATCAGTCGGAATGGTTTTGATTCCGAAACGGAAGCGTTCGAAATTCGATGCTAAATCCATTAAATGCGTAATGGTTGGTTATGCTGATAACACCAAAGGATATGAATGTATAATCCTGTAAAAAAGGTAATGAACATCACTAGAGAAGTTCATGGAAGATCGACACTACAATGAGAATTTAGAGGCGAATTAAGAAATACATTCAGATTTTTATGTTTTGAAAGATGAAGTGGTTGATTGTAATATCGAAAAATCTGTTGCTGGTATTCTTGTTGAAGTTATTGATGATGTTGGTTTCTGCTGGTGAGGTGAATACTGAAAGCGAAAGTACAATGGTGCAGTCCGACGTAGATGATAATGTTGGTGATACGGAGTCCTATATAGCTGCTTCTGAAATGAATAAGATTCTGACACAAATGAAACTCGATCATCTGATTTCGTACTATCGGGGTCAGTATTAAGTGGTGATAACACCGGTGATAGTGTCCGACGTTCTACACAAATACCCAAGCCGACAAAATTCGACAATTATGTTACATTCGTCAACTCAGGACAATAAGATGACCCTAAGTCATATGACGAAGCGATTTCGGGTAAAATGTATTAAGCTGGAAGAAAGCTGTCGATGATGAATTTGATTCACTAAAAAAAAAAACATGGGATGTGGTTTATCTACCAGTTGGTTTGAAAGCTTTAAATACAAAATGGGTGTTCAATAGTAAGAGAGATATGATCGGTGATGTTTTTTAATACAAGGCAAGATTAGTCGCAAAAGGTTGCTATCAGCCAGTCAGGTTAATTAGCCAGACACCAGATAAAGCTCACTGCGGTATTTACTCTCGCTTGCAACGAAAATGGATCAACACATCGAACCGATGGGTGCAACTGCATTTTTGCAAGGTGAGTTATCGGAAGACATTCTACCGAAAGGTCTTAATATTGATAGTAACAAACTTCTTAAATTAAAAGAATCTATCTATGGACGTAAACAATCGTCAAGAAAAATGAATCAGAAATTAAGTCAGTCTTGAAAAAAAAAATCAAAATGTCAATCAAAATTTCGATCATTCAATTAATAATCGGCGAAAATTTCCCAACAGAAATTGCCAGGGACTGTCCATTTTAAGAGTGGGAATCGTTGTTAGACCTAACTCACCCACTACCATACCAACAATTTTTTGATAATGGCTGTATATGTGGACGATTTTCTAATTTTATCGAAAGATCTAGAAGTTTCAAAAATTGAAAAATTATTCGAAAACACAATTTCAAATGAACAAGTTGGGGGCAATAAATTAATTTTTGGTTATGCATTTAAAATATGACTATGGTGCTGTCTTGTGGGGATCCAAGAAGCAAGGTTACCAAACAAGATCTATGGCTGTAAGGTCTGCAGAGGGAACTGGTAAAAACACATTCGACCAAGAAGCTGTTTTGTGAAAGTCAGAGTGCGATCCATCTGGCTTCAAATGAAAGTTATCGCCTTCGGACAAAACATATAGATACCTTCGTCTCCATTTTATTCGAGATGTCATCGCCGAAAATAAAATAAGTCTAACTCGCCTCTCTGCAGAAAAAATGACAGCTGATATTATGACCAAAGCGGTAGCGTCTGCTTGGGGTAATTGCCTAATAAGATCATTGGGAATCCGCACTTGAGATGAATATTTTGGTATGAAACCGGTTTTATGGGCGTGGGGACTGAGGTAAACCGAGAGAAAATTTTCAACCGAGTTTTTGCGGTAGAAAAAGGTTAAAAACCAATTTTTTTAGCATTTAAGGTCTGAACATTTGTTCATGTCGTTCGGCTCTCATACGCGTTTTGTGATCCGAACAGACAAAATCCATGTTGCTGCTTGCGAGCTTGCGAATTGTCAAAAGTACTCAATTCAAATGTTCCGTCTCTGTGTGAGCATTTTAAAGAAACAAGGTGTTGTAGAACTAGGGTAAACTCTGATTGGCTTTAACTTGGCACTCTGACTACACATCAAGTGCTTATTTTTAACCTCCAAGTGGTAACCACCGGGCACTGGTCTCATCCAACCGGACGACGAAAAACAGCAAAACTAGCTAGGTCAGAATGGCACGGAATGAATACCCAGCCTGCTGTCCCAGGCGAACCGAGACAAGCTGCTTCAACATATTTGGACAACAGTTTGTCTAGGAATTTCAAGGGTTAGTTAAGCCCCTTGATGAAAGATGGTGGCGGATGAACCGAAATGCCAACGGCAGCGCTCTATCCCATAGTGGATATCTAATAAATTGGAAATGGCCTTCCAGGTTGGGGGGTTGCGCTTTGGGTTAACTACCCAACGATGGAAAAACCACGGAAAACCCTGCTAAATGAAAAAAGGACAACGACGTTTGGATCTGCACCTGGAATGTGAGAACATTAAACAGGAGAGGTGCAAGCGAACAACTATCGGAAGCCTTGAGCTGCTCCAAAGCAGACATTACTGCCATCCAAAAAATACGGACCGGGGTAAAAGAGGATGAAAAACTGTGATATCTACTACGGACCGTGGTACAGTGAGCAGAAACTGCGACTTTTCGGATGTGAATTTGTTATAAGTCCCAGACTTCAGCAAGGAGTCTTCTGTTTCTATGACATTATCGAACGCATTGCAACAATCCGCATCAAGGCCAAATTCGCTAACATAAGACTTATATGCGCTCACCCCCGAACGAATGAAAAAGATGATATAGCTAAGGATTGCTTCTATGAGCTCCTTGACAAAACCTATGAGCGATTACCGAAGTACGATGTTAAAATCGTGCTGGGAGATCTTAACGTAAAGGTAGGAAGAGAAGACATCTCTACTTTTTACTTACCACTAGAGTTGCTAGAGTTACAACCACTGGGCATTGCCAAGTAAAAGCCAATCAGAGTCTACCCTCGTTTTACAACACCCGACCATCAGACATCTTTAGCAGTATTGTCAAAAAGCATAGCCTACACGACAACACGTCTGGTAACGGACTTAGGCTAATTAACTTCGCTACGGAACAAAATGCCACTTAGCACACGTTTTCCTCACGTCGACATCCATAAGCGGACATTGCGGTCTGCAGATTAACGAACGGTCAACCAAATTGATTACATTGCGATAGACAAGAGTCACGCATCAAGTATTTTGGATGTCCGAACATTTCGATGAGCTAACATCGACTCGGACCACTACGGAAGACTGTAATCGCAAGAGACCGCCAAGAACTTCGCGCAACACGTATCCCTTAACCCCTCGATTTACACCATATCAACAGCATCGACGAAGAACAATGGCAGCAATGCCAACAAGCCATTAGATCAGCCATAACTGATGTGCTAGGTTTCTAGCGCCCACCAGCAAGAAACGCCTGGTTTGATGAGGAATGCCAACTACAGAGGCATAAGTCTCCTCAAAATCGCCTGCAAGATCCTATCTGCCGTAATATGTGAACGCCCGATTACCAACAACCTGATATTACCATACGGAAACGATCTCACCGACACATTCGATACCAAAAAAAAGGATGTAGGCAAGGCGATGTGCTCTCATCTGACTTCTTCAATTTGATTCTTGAAAGGATTCCCGAGCCAAAACCAGAGGCACAATATTCCAAAAATCGGTGCAACTACTAGCATACGCCGACGATAATGGCATCATTGGTAGGACCCAACGTAATGTCATAGCCACGTTTGCTAGTATGGGTTTAGCAGTTAATTGAGGGCAAGACACAGTATATGCTGTTAACACTAAAGGACACACAACATGGACGATTTAGCAGAATGTCACCATTGACAGATATAACTTTGAGGTAGTACGGAACTTTGTCTATCTCGGCTCCGCTATTAACTCTGACAACAATATCTCGCCAGAAATTAATCAAAGAATTACTCTTGCCAACCGCTGTTTCTTAGGGCTAATAAGGCAATTCAGTAGTGAACCCCTCACTCGAACTACTAAGGAGATCCTGTATAAGACCCTGATCATCCCAGTCCTGCTCTACGGAGCTGAAGCATGGACCGTCTCAAAAGCGGATGAAGAAATCCTTGCTCGATTTGAGAGGAAAAATCTTCGGTCCCGTTTGCGTTGACAGGCTATTGAGACGAAGATTCAACCAAGAACCATACGAGCTGTACAGCGACATGCCCCTGGTCAAAAAAAAACTCCGTATTGGAAGTTTAGGATGGCTAGGACATGTAGAACGAATGGACACCAACAATCCAGCTCGCAGAGTTTTCGATTCCCAGCCAGACGTCGGACGCAGTAGAGGAAGGCCTCGCCTTTAGTGTTAGCTAAGGACCGGGCTAATTGGAGAGGCATGTGGGTTGAGGCCCAGGTTCATTCCGGACTGTAGCGCCACATAAGTAAGAAGTAAGTACTTGGGTCTATCATTTATTCAACATTTGTCGACGTTAACGGAAAGATGTTCGAACAGGCACATGGAATTAATATCCAAACAAATGTAACGCACGTAGTTGCTGTTTTAAGACGTTTTCAGATAATAGGTTGTCCTGTAAGTGCCTGATTTTTTCTATGCGCTATTCCGTGTTGTCCTTTAAACGTCACTAGTCATTCAGAACGCAACCTACATCCATGTAAAGTTTGGGACATACCAAAAAAAAAGAGGACTGCACTTAAAAGTGTGAAAAATGCTGACCAAATTTTTTAGGCTCTGAGCTGCTTTAAGACATAAATTACTACCAACACAGCATTTTTATAAGTCAAAAGAAGAATGAAGGCTTATGGCATTTACTAAGATCCTCGTTATATTGATCAGAATCGACTATTCGTCACCAATGCAATCCTCAAGCTTTGCCGCAGGAAACATATGCTATCGATACGGAAGGGACTGTTTCATGATCCAATAATTAATGGAATGGAAATCTGGTACGCAATTTTTTCTTTGGTGATGGCTGTTCGTTTTTCAGAATGAACTAACATCCAACTTCCAAGATTTCCATGCAGATACGACTGATCTAATGCAAACAATCCTCTCATAAATTCACTTTATTTCAAAATTAGTAACCAGAATAACAAAAACAATACTCGCCCATCTTATCCGGGTGGCCACTTTAGTTGCCTTCCACCCAGAACATGCAAATGCAAATGATAGACACTCTGACAACCGTGCACGCCATTATTCACCACTAAACGGAATCCTTGTGGTGCATTAGTTTTGCCTAGCAATCCAGCCACTCGCATCAAATGACCAAGCATATCAGTATCCTCTTTGGTACTGCTATCCAATGTGGGAATCCGGTATTTGGGTATCACAAGAAAATGCACTGGTGCCTGAGGAGCAACATCATGAAAAGCCAAGCACTTATTATCCTCGTAGAACACTTTAGCGGGGATTTCCTTCGAGATGATTTTATCGAAAATTGTTGGTTCGCCGCGGGATAAGTGCTGGCCCTGTGCTGCTGCTTCCTTGGCGTTGCGTTCTTCACATTGCAACTGGTTGGCGGTGGATAGGCGAGATACTCGTGTAAGGAATAAAGGCAGTTGTGTCCTTTTCGTATGGATAAGGCTAGAAATTTTATTCATAGCTGCAGGGATGAGTTTAATATTTCTCTTATCAGTGCAATATTTTCTCTTTCTGACAGATGACAGTTCACAGTTTACTAATTGAAATTATTTACTTGGGATAAACTGGTTGTATTCAGCGACCTATTTTAAAGTTTAAAATCATATTAAGAAGATTTAAAAGATTTATCAGTTCTTTTCTAAGCTAACAGATCTTTCAATCTCCGTTTTTATTTAATTTCAGGAATATATTAATATAATCGCTTAAGGCCGTGTGTCAATTGCGTTAAAATTTTAGTGAGGGATAAATTTTGACATTAATATGGTGACTAGAGACTTCAAAACTGTAACCTGCTCAACAGCTCGCTAAAATGTATCCAGTGGCTAATCGTTGACATCTGATATACTTACTGAGGGGTGACAGAGATGGAAATCACCTGGAAAAATGTCAGAAATTAGCCAAAGGATTAATTTTAACCCCCATTTTAACGAATTGACGCACAGTCTAAAAGTAATTACCTGATTGGTTGGTATAATATCACGTCACGTATTAGATTTGTGTATAAGCTATTGGTTTTGAGGAAAGATATATAATGCATTCAGCGATTATCTAATTTATTTTCACCAAAATTGTAATAGGGGTATTCATTTAACGTCGAAAAGTCATCGTAATCGTTGTAAACGTGATAAAATTACGACGTGATAAATTATCTGTAAAAATGTGAATGGAAAATCTTTTTCAACAATATCCGAATTTTCTCACAGGAATTGGGTGTGTAAACTGAGATGGCAAGCTTTTGAAATGCTATTTTGACATTTAATCAGTCACTTTCACACAATAAATGTGTGCGCTAAACTGGAGAAAGGAAAGAGAACCATAAAAATAAAATTGTTTCAAATAATAAATTGAGAATAAATTCAGTGGGATACCGCATTATTTAGTGGTACAGTTTTAGGGTCCTTCATGCAACGTCGTCGTAAAATAACCATATTTTGCACGTTGTATATAGAGGTATTCATGCAACGTCGCAGAAAGTCTTTGTAAACCTGGAAAAGTTACGACGTGGTAAATGAAAATTTGTATGGGAATCGGGTGTATAAACTAAGATGGTAAGCGTTGTTAACTTTTGATATGCTATTTTGACATTTTGACTGTCCCATTCACATATCAAGCGTATGCGCAAAACAGAAACTATCGAGAACGGAAAGAGAACAAAATTCTATACATAAATAAATTACTAAAATAATATTGAGTTCAGTGGGTTAACGCATTATTAAGTGGTTTAGTTTAAGGGTCATTCATGAAACATCGTCGTAACATTACATTGCAATGGGTTGCATTCTTTGCATCTGTTTTTGAGGGCCACACGTCAGTTTCTCTCCTATGTAATGTACATCAGTTCATCGCGTAAATATTTTAAAGTGATTAAAAATGTAAGCAATAAAATGATTTCAGTTAAGTTTTTGTTGAAAACAGGCGTTTAAGGCAAAATGAAAAAACAAGCACCAAACAATGTTCGCGCTTGGTTGAGTTGATGCATGAGAAACCCGACATATCTCAGAATTTATCCTAGAGGACACCAGATTTTTGCTGATTTCAAATGAAAGCGTTGATGCATCTTCGGAAAACGGGTACTATGAATGTAAATTGAGTCTCCGACTGGATTTGCGTTGCGTGGAAAATTACTCTCCGAACGGACACCACGATGAGGCCAAATACGTGAAAATTTTACACGAAAATTGGGTGCTTGAACTGGAATAGTAAGTTGCAATGGTTCCAGGATACTACTTTTGTACGCCGATGATTTGATTTAAATGAACTGCAATTTCATTGAACTGCAGACATGGGACCGATAAAAGGGAATCTGCGGAATTATGATTAAGACATTATTTTTTCGCAGATATTCTGCACTGGAGATTCTGAAGGAAAAAATAAAACGAGTTAGAAACATTCTCGGTCTGGGAAATTCTTATTCAAATTTTTGACTAATCATATCGACCAAACGTCTTGAAGTAAGGCAAACTGATCGTCAGCATGCAACGCATGTCACTCAGTTATTCTTGTTGTCTACGGCTATAAGGTGATACTTCACTTTCTAAAGACATCAATCATGTAGTCAATTCTAAATGGTCACCCATTGTTTTGAGATGTAGACAAACAATGGAACATGGAAACCTTTAAATGAACAGCGCAGATTAATTGCAGATCTGTACTTTCATTTATCACTTTAAGAAAGGAATTCTGTTAAGCAATGCATAATAGCCACTTAGAATAAATTACCACGATATACTTAACCAGTCTTCGTTTGTTATTTCAAAGAACATTAAATTATTATTTCACCAATAAAATAATAAAGTTATTATATATTACTATATTACACTGCAATCAAATGAAAATATTTTCCAACAAACACATGTTATTAAGCTTACTTTTCATATTTGGATAAATTGTTTGTAAACAAATCAAATTTAAATGATGGCTTCAATTGGATTATTGCACCACATCCGTCAAAACAAAATAATTGTACATTATCAGCCGTATTTATTAGATTTTCCTAAAAAGAAAGTCTCAGAGGTTGTTGGAAGTGTGATTTAATATTTAAGTTGTCTCTAAGCAACGTTGCTTAAATTCTTACTTATATTAAACGATGATTGTATAAACGTAATAAAATTTACCAATCTAGTAGATATTGCGACATCCTTGAGGCAAATGCTTTTGCAACCCTCTGATAAATAACACATAGCGTAGATTGACTAAATCCGTTAATATCTGCTCTGTCATCTTGCATCTAAATTGTGTATAATGGAATGTTTAAAGAACTATATTGTAGTGAGACTTCATTGCAACCCTAACATCTTATAGCAGCCATCACTTGGAGATCAGCCAAAATGTGACCACCCATATTAGATCTGTCAAGATCGGATCGCACAATGTTTATAGGCTTTTTCATATTGGGCTTAGAAAATCGAATCTTTGCCGAAAATATTTGTCTTGAACATTGATTAGGTTGATTCTCGGTTTGTACATTTTTATGGTCTCGTAGCTGTTGGTCTGTTTGTATTTATCCCATTCACTACATTTAAATCATTTACAAAACAAATCTAGCTTGAGTTAATTTTTTTTTACTTTGCTTTCACTTACACAGAACCTCAAAATATATATAAAAAAAATTTAACGGAAATTCTATGATCTGTGAAAATTCATTTTAAAATGGCTCTAAGCAACCTCAAAGCGCACTAGATAGTGTTTAAATTAAGTGACCTCTAAGAAACGTTGCTTGGATATGAAGTCGATTATAAGCACCGATTTTACATTTAAGTGATACCTAGAGGTGTTTTTAAAGTTAAGCAACCTTTAAAATTCCTTTATATGTAGATATGGCTTTATATCTTTCTGTATCATGATTTGTTCCAATCTGTAGTTAGTCTTTTGTATGATTATTCTTAACAGACCCCATACCTCAAGAACGGTTTCAACCTAAAGGGCCCAGTTATAGCTATCAATGAAATCCCGCAATTGAAATATTCTTTTACTTCTTGGGGCTATTTTATAAATTCAATCATTGACGAGTTGGTGTCAAAAGAAAGCTTATGAATTTTAGAACATGAGTATGTATTAAATTTTTAATTTTAGTTTCCGCAGAAAATCACTTATTATTTTTGTGCAATAATGATTGTCCTTCAACCGAAATAAAACGGATTTTTCCAGTGACACCTTTAACAAGTTAAATGGAGGTAAAATTTCAATTCCATTATGTTTTTTCTTCCAATGAAGTTGTTCAATTATAACTAAAACTAGACCCGAACAGTGTTGATTTGAATGACAGAATTTTCTAATGATTGCTATAACCAAAGTGTCAGTTCACAATTCAATTCCAAAATGTTATGTTTTCCAATTGCGCTTATCAATTGTGGCAATGAAAACGTATTCTACTCATTGCCAATCCTGCCATCGAAGCGGATTTTGAGTTTTTGACTGCGCTACACAAACCAGAAACAACTGCTGAGGTCTGGCATCACCTTCATTACTGTCAAACACCCCTTGACGACAGAGACAGAGACAACAGCAGCATCGAACAGCGCCGGTAGCAGTTTTTTTATTCGGTCAGCAGTTGTGTTTTATTCCATCGAAGTAGATGGGTGCGCGTTTCACGTGAGAAAAATAAATTAGTTTACGTTTACCGTTCGTATTTTACAACAATCCGCAGTGTGCCTTCATTCTTTTTTCGTGACAGTGTGTGCTTGAAAAGTGAAATTAAATTCCAACACAATAGTGTGCAAAACAAAGTGAATCAAAATTTCCCTGGTGTTAAATCAATTACTCCCAAAATCGCCCCAAACCGCTGCGAATTGATCGTTCTCCAGAAAGTGTAAAGTTGTCACCATTTGAAGAGGATTTCCCCAACAATCCCAGCCAACAGCAAGATGAACCGTTCGAGTGAGTAATAAACAAAAGAAAATCTCCCCAAATTTACATCGACCTAGGTTCAGTTTTTTTTTTGTGTTAAATTATATCGGCCTCGCACCGGTTAATTATGTTCAAAGTTTGTTTGTCGCATTCGTCGTGGGCTTGTCCAGACGAACGACAGAAAGGGATGGGAGGTGTTGTAATCAGCCACCACCACCGGTTTTGCGGATAAACGCACCCGTTGTAAACATTTCGAGGGTATTTCTGTCTTTTTTTAAAAATTGCTATTGGTTTGTTGTTTTTTTTTTCTAAAAAAATGATAATCAGCAGTTTTAACAATTGAAGTACTTGCTGTGCAAAAGTGAAGCTTCACGAATTTCTTGTAAAAAAAAAAAAAAAATGCTGCTAAGTTCGAGACTCGATTTAACTGTCATTCACTTGCTTGACCAGTTCAAATTGGAAGAATAGCGAGCTGAAACAAATAATTTTTTTTTTATTGTTTAATAGTTTTTTTTTTTGATTGAATAAAATAACATAATATGCTGCAAAACTACGTTTCTTATCAAAGCGGGGCAGCTGTTGTGTTGTGTTATTTCTCTTTGGATATTTTAGAAATTCCTTTGTTGATAAGAGGGGCTAGGCGAATGTGTAAATATTTAGTTGTTTATCTTTAGCGCTCAGCGGGAACTATGAAAACGGGTTTTTGATGATAAAACATGCTAAATGGAAGTTTACTCTGAGCGGATGTGAAGCGAGCATTTTGCACAATTTCACTGTTTGTATTTAATTTTATATTTTAGAGATTAATGACGCATGGACGTAGATGGAAGATGAAATGTATAAGTTGCTCGATCGATGATTCATTGCGCGCTATGAAAGCGAAACCATTCAAGTGGTTGGTATAGTCACCTTGGTTGCTGTTCAATATCCAAATTTTGGCGTTCGATGCATAATCTTGAATTTTTCTTTGAAAAGTAAGCAGAAATAGGGTAATGTATGTAGATATCGTATATCATTCATTATGTGTAGTAACTTTGCGTTAATGGTACCAATTACATCCGAAAATAGAATGTTAGAATCTAGATTAGGGTGGCTGCCGGGGATCCGCCAAAATGCCTACATCAGATTTGGTTCATTTTTACAAATGCAAATACATCTAACGTACACTAACACTACAGTCGGAGGCGGACGTAGTTCTCAACCATCATGGCTCTCCAATTAGCTTGGGACTTAACAAACTTCATTCAGTTACACACCTCAAGTTGCGAGTTTCTACGCGCGTCTTAAGGCGAAGACTTGTTCTTATTGCGTCCAACGTCTGCCTGGGATTCGAAGACTCTGCGGGACCGGAGTAGTTTATTCTCTCTTCATGTCCTAGACATCTAATGCGTTTTTTTAGTGCTGGAGCAAACTTACCACCGCTGTCGGGTTAGTCTACGTTAAATCTTGTTTCTCGAGATTACTCAATGTTAACCAAAAAGCTAGAATGGTCTTGCACTTAAAAAGTGACAATTTACTCCCACACCAAGGTGGAGGCTGCTCCACGTAGCGACCGTTTGTCGCCTAGTACCTTAACCTTTGACTGGATGCGGAAGGATGCTTAGACTTAGGTGGAAGCCGTCGACGGGTCCATTAAGTAAGTAAACAAATATGTCGTCTTCCAGAACGCATATCCCTTAACCTCTCGATTAACACCATACCACAAGCATGTAATATCAAAGAACAGTAGCGCCGATGTCAACAGGCGTCACAGTCCGGAATGAACCTTTGCTTCAACCAACATGTCACTCCAAATACCCCGGACCTTAGCTAACTGCTTCCAGTAGCGCACTTCAACTTGGTTGAGGTCAGTTTCTACTTCTTCTACTGTGTCCGGCGTCTGCCTGTGAATCGAAGACTGCGTGCGGAGTATTGTGCATTCGCTCTACGTCCGATGTAGAATTTTTTGACCAGGTCTATGTCGTTCTTGATTAAATCTTCGTTTTGACAGCCCGTTAATGCAAACGGGACCGATACGCCACCGAAGTATGTCGTAGAACTGTGCTGGGATCACAAGGCTTTATATAAATCTCCTTTGTTGCTTGAGCTAGGTCTTTACTTCTATCTGGGGTGGCTATGACATCACGTTGAGTCTGACCAATGATGCCAATATCGTTTGCGTATGCTAGTAGTTCCTCCGATTCATGGAAGATTGTGCTTCTGGTGTTGTCTCGGGAGTTTTGCACAATCTTCTCAAGAATGATGTGAAAGAAGTCACAATGAAAGTGCATCTCCTTGCCTTAATCTTTTTTTGTTATAGAATGTTTCGGTGAGATCGTTCTCGAACCTGCTGTTGCATTTATAATTCTCCGTCGTCATTCCGCACAGACGGACGAGTTTAGACGGTACACCAAAACTAGACATGGCTCTGTACAGTTCATCTCTATAAATGCTGTCGTATGCGATTAATAGATGGTTGGTATCGAAGTGTGGAGATTTGATCAGTTGAGGACTTTCCTGGCCTAAAACCTCACTGATAAGGGCCGATCAGGTTTTTTTTTTTGTGGATCGGGCAACGATGCTGAAGTTCCGTTCTTCATCCGACCAAACTTTGGTACTGAGTTTATGTTTGGTTAGGTTAGGATAGAGTGGCTGCCAGCGCGTTCGCCAGCACACTTAGATCACTTTTGGTACATTGTGGATGTTGTCCATTCTCCTTACTATTTATCAGTGAGAAAACCAGCTTTTATTGAAACGGAGAAAACTTTTCGCTTCATTTTTTTTGTCAAATCGCTGGGATTTTTAAAGTAGTAAGCCGGTCAGTTTAAAAGAGAGGAGGTATTGTCTCTTCTTTCTCTTTGTCCCTGCGTTTAATACAGAAGTCGTTTAAGTGGAGGCCTACCCCTTTCTGCGTGTCTGCCAATCGAACAGTATCCAGTGATGCCACCTATAGTGGCGCTGATGTACGTTCTATCGATCGAAATTGGTCCCTTGGATCTTCTCAAATACAGCTTTGGTCAAATTTGTTTGGTTTGACACGTCGTGCCAAAGTTTCATCTGCGATTTGTTTTGCTGTTAGAATGTTGCGCTAGTAATCTTCCACATGTAGTGATATGAATAACCCATGTCGGGTACAACTGGTAATTTAGTCCCATGTCTGGAATGCTATTATGCTCAGGCACACAGCCTAAGTGAATGTTAAACTGCTTCGACTCGCTTGCAGATATGAGCGGCAATCTAGGGTTGTCTTTGAATTTGTTGAGACTGATTCCAGGGATTCGATAGCCGCCTGGCTGTCTGAGAAAATGCTAATATCCTTGGCATATATACCATTCTATTTCAGCCAGTATAAAGCTTCTTTACCTGGAACAGGCTGCAATGATCAGGAAGACAGAAAGCTAGGCTGAGATTCAGCCTGTCGGAGAAGATACCAGCACCCACTTCGTCATATGCTTTGGAGCCATCGGTATAAAAATTGATCGAACCATTTTCTACAGGTTCGTTACTCTCCTATGACGATCTGTCTGGGATTGTGACCTGGAAACACTTATCAAAGTTTGAGCTGGTAAGGGTGTTATGTTCGTTTAAAAAGTTAGAGTGGCCAGTTTGTATATTTGACCCCGTTGGACGGCTTTAAGACGTATGGCTGAGTTAGCTGAAAGTTGCTTGCCGAAAATATCTATGGGAAGGAGGTGAACAAGAAAGTCTAGTACTGCTGATAAACAGACACGCAGTTCTTTGCACCTTGGCTAGTTTTTTTTTTGCTGTTTATAGCCAGAGTTGGTATATTGCTCACCAAATCAACTCCACCGGCTGTATACAGCTTACCGGGAAGTCCCTCATTTCCAGCAGCCTTTTTAAGCCTAAGTTTAGATATTGATATCCTCACTTCATTAAGGTCAGGTCGCTTGTAATGTATCGGTATCGTCGCCTATATTTAATGATTCATTGCCCCTGGAAGGGGGAGATTCTTCGTCATAACTGTTTAAGCAGCAAGTGATTCTTGCATATAATCAGCATCGACTGTGTCACAACTACGATGTTTCCTTGTTCATCTTGACAGGATTCTGCTCGAGCTTTGTATCATAAAACCTGCTAACATCGTTCCATAAGCCTTCTCTATATACTCGATCGCTCGCTTTTCTTGCCCTTTTACACAGTGGCAGCTTATCCTTGAAGGTCTCGTTTTTGTCTGCGAGCATCTGTCGGTATTCATCATCAAACCAGAGGTTTCTTGTTGGTGAGCGTGAGAAACCTGGCGCATCAACTGCGCCTGATCTAATTGTTTGTTGACATCGTTGCCATTGTTTTTCGACATAAGATGCTGTTGCTGCGGTGTTATCGAGATAGTAAGGGATACGCGTTATGGTAAGAACTCGGGGTGTCTACTACGATTGCGTTAAATTTTTTGAATGTATTTCTCATTTAGGTTCTAGTTGACCGAGTCAATATAAGCTCAATATTAGCATCTTCTCTATGACGATATGATGAATTTAGTTGGCCTTGTGTTTATCTAGACACCTACATGTTCCCTTATGGATGTTGAGGTGAGGAAATCGTGTGCGGTATATAGCATAAGCTCGTTGCCAGGCTTAATATCGTGAAGGCTGTAATTTATTTCCGACAATAGTCCTCAAGATGCAATCTCTTCCTACCATTGCATGATTTTAACACAGTTTTTCAGTAGTCGCATGATATAAACATTTCTCACGCCAGGCGAACCTACAACGGGCAAGGAGCTCATCAATACGAAATTAAGCGCTGTCGTTATCCTCTGGGGTCTTCCTCTACCATCTTTGTTTAATCGGCCTGACTAAACTTTGAGATTCCTAGATAACTTGTTGTCCTAATATGTCGGTGCAATTCAAATATGTTGTTTGCTCCATCTTGGGAATTCTTCCGCTGCCGTTGCTCAGAGAAAGCTGAGAGTTGGAGTTGGTAGGCATAAGCTAGTTGAATCCTCAAGTAGTTTAATATAAACGCTTTGGGTACCATTTGACCAGCGAATTTTTGCTAACTGCTAACTAACATTTGAGATTCGTAGATGACCTGTTATACCAATTCGACTGAGCAGATTTCTCCACCCCAACTAAGGCTGTAGCGTGTAGAAGCCACCGTTAAGTGCATCTTAGGAATTCGTTCGTCTTAGAAAAGGATGAGGTGGCATAGTTTGAAGACACATCTTCAACACCGCCCTTATCTGCTGCTGTCAAGGCTTTACACAGGGGCTTTACACCCTATCTACGTTCCAGATGAACACCGCTAGTCACAAGGATTCTAAAAAATCTGATATGCACCAGCTGGGTGAAAATGATGCCATACTCCGGACGTCAGAAACACATCTTAAAAACTCTTCTCTGAACTGAGACTACCACAAAACATAAAACTTTAAATTTTCGCACCATCACAATACTTTCCTACATATACGTATACTGGGGATGTAAAAACGCTGTCATTGGCTTAATCTTCATTCCATTCTTTCCTTATCCTCGAGTGCCTCGTATCCTTACGTATACTACCATCGAATGTCCAGAATATGCGGCTAAAAACGTTGTAGGGACAAATTTTCACAGATCACACAATGAACAGCAGTACATTTCCCAATATTGATCCTTGTCACCCCCAATTTCCATCGTCAATCAACCCTCCCACATGCAATAGGTTAGGTGTCGCCAATATAATTTTTATTGTCCACTGCACACATACACAATTACTCGGCGAGCACCCAACACTTGTGAAAAATAACATCATCTCAAGTTTCCTTCGCCAATCTGTCAGGAACAGCAACCCTCTTCATAAATCACAATACCATCCGGCGTCGCAATGAGCTTCACTAGGAAATTATCGGTAAAATTTACGCCACACCACTGGTTAATGCCGATTGAATTACAACACACCGCTTCCCGGCTTCTTCCTTGATTGACCCAAACCCAGCAACAACACCGAGGACAATGTGCTCATTAAATCGAAAGCCAATTTCGAATTTTATTACCATTCTGCTGCCGCTGTAGCAAACTGGGTCATCCTGATATTGCACCGCGCCGCCCCAGCGAATCGTTAGATTGAACACACAATTAGCCGTTTGTAATTGGAATCGCGGGCGCAAAGTGGGACGTCGCCGCCCTGCTTTATGCAATCGCTGTGTAGACGCAGTGCAATAAGAGTCCTGTGGAGGACTCCTTTTTTTCTGTCGCTTAAGCTAAGAACAATGCAAAGCACCAGAGTTTTGTGGTGTGTCATTACCGGCTTTTGAATGGAACTAGGGTTATGTGCTGGCACCAAACATCAGTCCCTTGAGGGCAGCCATTGAATGGTGATCGGTTGACAGTGCTGGTGCTGACGACAACCGAAATAGTGTGTACTCGATGGGACGCCAACGCCACCGCACCGCCATCGTTGCCATCACACGTTTCCATGAAAGAAAACACGTTTGGCTGCCATTCTAAACCATTCACCGACGCCATCACAAAGCGAATTCGCGCGAGCGTTCTTTGTTAATTAAAATAACTGTTTGTATGATGAAGCATATGTACCAACAACAACAACACCCATATCTACTTGTTCGAGTTTGTTGGAGAGTGTGCACTCACACAGAAGCCAAGGAATAGGTCAAGCTCCTCATCGTTATGCTCATGTATAGCGTTCACGTTTCCAACATGACAATCGTCCACAGAGTGTGCTGCTTATGCTTGTATCTGGTACGGCAAGGAGCAACCTTGTTGTTTTTGTCGAAACCCTGGCAGGAGGATTATACGAGTATCGACCGATGGCGGCTACTATACCACCGACCGACTAGGCAATTTCGAAGAAGACGCAGCGAACCTCGCGCCGAGGACAGACGCCGACTACAACAATACTTCGACGAGGGTATGGGATGTATGTGTTGGTTGTGTAGGACCGCATGCATCAAAAAAAGGGTTAAGTTGCTAGCACAAAGGTTGAGTGGAAAAATGGCTTTGTCAAGAGTGTATCCTTTCAATGCTTTGAAGGATAAGGACCTAGGTATGGATTTTCATGTTCTGCAAGTCTAGCATATTTTTATTTTTTCATCTTTACCTCTACCGCAGCTATTGTTGCTGTTGTTGTTGTGATTAATGAGACAGAAACCGAAGCAAGGATAGTTTTCCATATGGTAGGTCCCTGTAAACTGTTGTGTGTGTGCATTCGATTAAACGCCAGCCTTGGGTAACATTTATGTCTAAATCACTTCATTGCGAGGGGATGACTCATGCGAAGGAAAAGGGTGTTTGGGCGCATACTCATCGCCAAGGAATTCATCCGCACACGTGATTTTAGTTCGACTGTTCTTGTTGTTGTAGTTCCGTACTTTTGCCGCATATTTTTGTACACACATTCTTACCGACGTCGTCGTCGTCCCCGGAAGTTTGTGTGGTATCTCTAACGAAATGGGTAAATCTTTCCGTTTTTGTGTTGTGCCCTCCTCTCGAGTCCGTGTTGGAGGGTGCATCCATTTAGCAATCGATGGTTAAGTGCAATAAATCCATATTCATGTACAGTTATTTATTAAATATTGACTCGCTCATGGTGGAGGAAGCAGCCAAGTGCGTTAGCATACACCCTGATGTAAGTGACGCCTTTGTGTCGTTGGGTCATAAAATCGAAGAGATAATGACAAAAGTTTTCTATTTGCTGTTGCTGTATGTAAATGCTGACGCGAAGGACTGTGAGGCATAGAGGATGGTGACTTCATTTGACGATTGCAGATAAAAAGATTTAATAGATGAGAATGATTCAGTTGGGGGTTTTAATATTACCGACATGGTGCCACTTAACACAATGTCAGGCTTGAATGCGCTCACGTATAAAGATGACATCACTCTAGAGTGATTTTGAGAGCTTTATGACAAACCATACGTTGGCAAAGAGCAGGTTTAATATATAACTGTTGTGGACGGCAGATTAGAAGGAGACTAAATCCCTAGCCCTACATGGGAATGGAATAAATTTTAACACCAGAGACATCGAGTAAGTAATAGTTGTCAAGAAGTGTTGACTTAACGCACTAAGCCGTCGCGCGATCATTTCGTAGGAAGATCTGCTCAAAATGCAAGTCCCAAAGAAAATTCTCGATATCGAACAAATCGGAGAAAATTTTGTTCCGAATGGATGCCTCGATAGGGATGATTGTCTAGTCACCTTAATTTTGACATCTTCATTGACATTGACATTACGGTAATTCGCACATGAATGCATGAATGCATCGAACTACAGACACATAACAGCACTGGCGACTGAGGCCATCGGCTGAGACATCTACATCTTCAAATCAGAAAACGGCCAGTCAAATCGAACATACCTTTTGCGATTGACAAAAGGTACGAATTATGTGTTCTGGATGTCTTAAAACTATGAACAATCCAGTCAAGATTCCAATTGGGCATTTCCAATAATCTAAAAGACCGAATTAATACCATGGACAAGTTAAATTATGACGGGCTGCACTAGCAAGTAATGGGTGATCCATTTCGAGGTTCCCTACTTTTTTAAAGAAAAAAAAACACAGAAAATTCAAATTTAATGGAGAAAGTTTATTATCATTTGAAAGAACATTCTTTGGCATTTATTTTTTGAAGATTATTTCTATCAAATGTTGGCCGTTGCTACGTCGCAGATGGTCCATCCGTTGAGTTCAATTTTCGATCACTCGTTCGAGCATTTCGACTGGTAACTGGCGAATGACACGCGTGATGTTTTCCTCCAAGGCCTGAATCGAAGCGGGTTTGTCGGCATAAGCTTTTGACTTAACTTATCCCCACAGGAAAAAGTTTAACGGTGTGATATCACACGATCTTGGTGGCCAATCGACCGGCCCAAAACGTGAAATTATGTGCTCACCGCAATGTTTTCTCTATAAGTCCATTGATTGATGCGATGTGTGGGAAGTGGCGCCGTCTTGCTGAAACCAAATGTCGCCGAGATCACGAGCTTCAATTTCAGGCATCAAATAGCCATTGACGGTTACGTTCGCACCGGCATAATTTTTAAAGAAATACGGACCGATGGTTCCACCGGCCCACAAACCACACCAAACCGTTGTTTTTTCTGGATGAAGTGGCAGTTCTTCAATCTCTTCGGGTTGCTCTTCGTCCCAAATGAGGCAATTTTGTTTGTTTACATACCCATTGAGCCAGTAATGGGCCTCATCGCTAAACAAAATTTGCCTCGAAAACGTCGGATCTTCTTGGAACTTTTCAAGAGCCCATAGAGCGAAGCGATGTCGCTTGGGATGGTCGAGCGGCTTCAGTTGTTGCACAAGCTGTATTTTGTACGCTTTCAATTTAAGATCTTGACGTAAAATGCGCCAAGTCGTTCCATACGTCAGTCCGAGTTGCTGCGAACGGCGCCGAATCGACTCTCTACGGTCTTCGTGTACACTCTCAGCTACGGCCGCTATATTTTCTTCACAGCGTGCTGGACGTGGGCTATTCCTTCGAATAATATCCAATAATGAATGCTGGGTCTCAAAATGGGTGATGGTGTTGCGAATAGTAAGCTCAGTAGGCCGATTATGTTGACCATAAGTTGAGCGAAGTGCACGAAACACATTCCTCAAAGAACGTGAATTTTCATAATAAAGTTGAACAATTTGTAAACGTTGTTCACGCGTAAGTCTTTCCATTATGAAATGCCGAACAATACTAAACAAAAATAACATGACAGCATGACACGACTCACACGTGAAAAAAATGTATCTCTACTTGGATCACCCGTTACGAGCGAGGAACACATCAAACAGTAATAGTGGTACACTAATTAAATTTCATTCAATTTGGCAAAATAGTTTGCGAGAAATTGACAATTTTCTTTGTGTAATTTTCGTTATATGGATTTTCTCGAAAAAACTGGGTCTGAATTTTTGTTCGAACTAATATGCTTATAGTATATAAGAAGTTTAATCAAAATCTTTAGAGCCGTTTTCAAGAAAATTGAGGTTATGCGTGATTTTTGTATGGCAGGTACCGGTTATAACATGGCTAAAAGCAAAAAAAAAATGGCCCAGAATAATGACAAAAAAAAAACGGTTAAAATCTGTGAAGAGAGTAATTGAAAAATTCAAGGAAAATAGATCAATTAGTGATTTTAGAAACACTTGGTGCCCTGTGGTTAGGTGATGGTTGTCAAACATACATGCAAAAAAACTGTTTCGAAAAAACGTCGTTGACGATAATTGCGCGCACACACTAATAAAAACAGAAAAACATGTTTCGTTGTCTATAGCTGATCTGTTGCTTTATGCAAAACAAAATTTTGACACGATAGATCTTATCTTGATAGCATTTTCAAATTTTCGATTAATCCCAACAAATAATCAAAAATTACAATCCGCATTCTGCTGGAATTATTAAATTTTTCGGTATATGTTCTTTACTCTTCCATTAACTTTATTATCACATCCACAACATTTCGTTTTTGAATTTATGGATGCGATGCCTCTCCAGTCTCTGCTATTTGCCTTCTTTTCCTCAACCGCAACAAAAACAGTAAGTAAGATCGGCACATACGTGTTTTTTTGTTTGATCCGGTGTGTTTTAAATTTTTTTTTGTTTATTAATTTAAGTCTACCATTATTATTACCTACAACTTACAGACTATATAACTAAATAAAAAACATATAAGAAGGCTACAATCCACTGTGCGGGTCGTTTAATTCCCTATATCCCCCCATCCCATCCTTAAAATTAATTTCCCCAAAATGTTAAGCGATGCAATATACTAAATTAAATAACGTCACAACACATTGTTGAGACAGTTTATCAAAATCTTGTGCGGTTCGACAATAAACCTGCATATGGTATGGCGTAGGGTATACAAATGGTTTTTTTTGTATGAAAATGCCTCCACAAAGTGGGCGTGGGTATGGTATATTATCATAACCAATGATTTTGTATCAAAGTTTTTCCGAATAATTTAAAATTTGACCGAACAATTTTTTTTTTACTGAAAACGCCCCCAAAAAGTGGGCGTGGCAAAAAAAAGTTGTGAATAGACGAAATATAGACATTGGGATTGTCTAGACATCGTGTTCACAAACTTTTTGAAAATCCCTTACCGTTTTGATAAAAAGAACGTTTTTCTTAAAAGTGGGCGTGGCTGTAGGCGGACTTAAAAAATGTTTACACTTGTTCTGCTTCGTCGGATAGACGGTCTATATACCAAATTTCAAGTCTCTAGCTCAAAAATTAAGTCCCAAAAATCGGTGATACACTGACGGACGGACAGACATGGCTAGATCGACTCAGCTAGGGATTCTGAGTCGATCCAGGAATACCTAGAAAAATTATTTCTCTATGTTACAAACTTAATATCTAAACTAATATACCCCTATGGGATAGGGTATAACAATTAAGGGGTTCTTGGTTTAGATCAGTCTACAAAAGTAATAACGAAGTAATTTAGTAATTAAGCCCTGTTAGAGCAAGCATTTAGATTTTCGAGCTGTGAGTCCATTTGTTTTAGCAAAGCAAAGTATAATCGATTTGCAAGGTTCAATCATCGTCGGATATCCATTGTAGTTTCATTCGAGAGCATGATTTTGACTTTGAGGTATAGATAAACAGGCTACCATGACGTGAGGTTTTCCTGCTTCTTCCATCTCGTTCGGAAATGGAGAATTTTCGGGCAAGAGTGTTTGTGGTATTTCGCAGTACATAATCTATTTATCATAAACTGTTTTTTATTTGTCCAGGCCCAAGTCACTGTTAAGCTACTGTTCATCATATTTTAAGCGACTACAATTTTAGTTAGTCGGAAATTTTTATAAGGTGCATGATATTTTATGTCGGTATATAAACATAAAATTGAATTGAACATTGACATCAACTGATTGACATGTTTTAAAACGTAAATTCAGGAAAATTTTAACTACGAATAGCTTCACACCGGAACAACGCACCCAAAAAGTGATGCTGTACATTGAAAACGTTCGTTCAGTTCAGTGTCAATTCAACATGCATATTCGTGAGAATATCGTGACCAACAAACACTGTCTGGCAGCACTATTCGTCTTTTGGTTACAATTTTTTTGAGGACGGTACAGTGGGAGATTATCGACGCTGACGCTGTTAAAAAGTTAAATTGCCTCATTTTTGGAACGGAGAGTCCATACGAATGCGAAACAGTCGATTAAAATCGGTAAATTTAAATGTGTGAAAAAGGTTTGGATACTTCCCTGTATTATCATGATAAAATTTTATGGGCGTGTACTTACTTACTTACTTACTTGCGTGTGCTGTCTTAAAATAACTGACAACACAGATCTCCAGATTTTGTGGCATTACTAAAAAACAAAGTGTTCGCCAGCAAGCAAAGCAAGCAGCAAGCGAGATGCTCGAAAACCTGATAGAAAACCGAGGAAAAAGGACGCATTTTGCTTTGCTCTGGGTTCGATTCCCAGACTTAGCAACACCTAAATGATTCTGCCCTTGCCCTCCTCTCGTGATGATCAGACAAATCATCCGAGTAGTATCAAGAGAAGCTTATCTCAACTTAGCCGTCCGGATTCGGCATAAAACAGAAGCTCCCGCCATCGTGCAAGACCTACGCACGGGTACTAACAAGTCAGTTGGGCTAAAAATTTGTATTTATCTCAACATAGCCGTCCGGATTCGGCAGAACACAGAAGGTCCCGCCATCGTGGTACTAACAAGTCAGTTGGGCTAAAAATTTGTATTTATCTCAACATAGCCGTCCGGATTCGGCATAACACAGGAGGTCCCGCCATCGTGCATGAAGCACGCACGGGTACTAACAAGCCAGTTGGGCCAAAAAATTGTATTTGTTATCTCTTCGCCATACCCAAAGATTATAAAGTCATACAGATGACGCACTGCATACAAGAAAAAATGTTCTATGACGGGTCGTACTGGAACAGCCCGCGATATATTTGGATCTCGTTTCTCGTGTGTGCAAGTGCACACTGCCCGCCCGTAACATGAAGCTGGCGAGAAAAAGTTTCTGTTTTTTGTTCTCAATGCGTCATCTGTATGGCTTTATAATCTTTGCCATAACCCACTAAAGAGATTTATCTTCTCGAGTTAAGAGTTGAAAACCTCAAAGTATGAATTATTTCACTTAATGCTGCGGTCAAATTCCTTGGGCTTTGTGTAGGAGGTCATTATAAGATTTTGTGCATGTACACTTATGAGGCTCATATTGCAAAAAATTGCTTTGATGCAAAATCAGGCATTCGCATCCTAAGTTCCTAAAATGTGCAACATCTTGATTAAGACATTTTGAGTAGCACCAGGGCTGTACAATGTATAACGTTTCAAGTGCTAAAGTTTCAAGTACATATATGTACTCATAAATTGTTTTCTGTATGGTCATTTCGGATCTTGTTGCTGCAAAGGCTATCCGTATCCGTTATGCAAGGCTGTTTTCTGTCTCATAACTAGGTGGGCTTCACGTGGTAAGGAAGTTATTCGGACGGTTCAAGGAATTGGGAACAAGTATCCAAGCTTGAGTATCCTTCTTTTCCGTTTATTAACCACCATCTATGTTTAAGCGAATTCGTCGACTAACAGAGTTTTATTTGAAACTGAAATTTACTTTTTCGAAGGAAACAATTGAGCTCTACCTTCTCACTCATTAGGTTCTCCATTATGCTCAAAAACAAATCCAATTATTCTCATCAAATCACAGTTGCGAAAGTAACACGATGTAGCCATTCATTAACGTAAAAGTTTCATCAACCCTTTTTGAATGTTCCATCATAGGAATGGAATCCATCTTAACCGAGCCATCTTTTAGGGCAAAACTTTGAACGATTACTTAAAAACCTAAAATTGTGAGCGATGAGCATGTCTGGTGCTTAATAAACTAACAAAAAAGGATTCCAAACACAGGAAGGAGGAAGCGGAATGACTTCATCGAATAGTGTTCTCGTTTTTTGGAAGTTTTCCAACGATAAACTGGTGCAGAGATAATTCATGGATCTAGGAGCATATTGATTGGAATGTTTCTGTTTGTTACTCAGCCTTTAAAAAGGTTCAACAACCCTAGGATGACAAAACAAAAAGCCAATGTGTTGATATAGATGGAGGTATCTCAAGTTAAGTTCGGATATACATATTGAAACACTCGTTTCGGGTAACCTATTAGTTAGTTTGTGGACTTGAAATAAAAAAGTATCTACCAGTACTAGCAGCTGTAAATGGCTTTGAATGTAATCCAAAAAATCATCCAAGGAACCACACAATTCCCATTTTTTACATTTAAATTCCAAACCTACACTCGAACTATGTACATCTACAAGTACTGACCAAAACCCGATAAAGAGGAATCGTTCCAGAGCCCACTCATATTGGTAATTCATTTCGAGTTTAATTTCTCAATTGTTTTCTTATTGTTTTTGTTTTGATTTCAAGAAAAGGAAAATACAATCATTCTCACCAGCCAGCGGTTTGGATAAACATATTCGTCTTCGATTTTTTTTTTACAATCTGCCGAGTTTGTTTTTTTTTTGCAATTATCGACGGACTCTTCTGTTTCAGATTGGAAACGTGTTTTGCGTACTAGCCAAGAGTATATGTATATAATGTATATAATGTATATATGTATATAAAAAATAAATAAATACATTGTACATCTTATGCCAGAGAACAAATACAACGGACTTAGAGGTACGTGTACTTTTGTACTGGACGGTGGAATCTTTACTTTGTAGCGATGATGGCAAGATCTAGATAATTTCAATTTCAATTTTTTTTTATCTTTAACTTTTCGTTTTTTTTCCATTGTCTCATTACACTTGTTTCGCATTCGCATGTATTATTCCAAAGGTGTGGGATTTGGTTTGCCATCAAAGGCCGGATATAAACCGGCGAAGGGGGGAAAAAGACGCGTTGCGAATTAACCATTCCTGTCACATTGCTGTGTAAACGAATTGTTTTTGACAAACTGCGTCGTCAATCTGTATGACTCAGATTTTCAATGAAATTGCATACAAATTTGTCGCAATCCTTTTTTAGGTGACGAAAGACGAAACGGTTTCATCGTACATTTTGGAACGAATATGGAGTGTTGTACAGTAGATGAACCCTTAACAAGTCAGCAAAAAAAAAAAAAAATAATCCTTGGAAGTAGTCAACATTTTCTTAACCATCCAACTCCAGGAGAAGTTATATCCATATGAGTATTAGATAGGATATTTGGATCTTTGAACAAGATCCCAAAAGAAAGTTTATACAGGGTGGCTCAAACGTCGCGTTTCGTGACGATTGGAAACTTTCGATTCGCGCAATCACACCGTATGTTTCACGAAGACCCTAAGCTGCATCACTATAACATTTAATTGGTACAAGAAATATAGCTCCAGGATGATAAAAAACTAATACAATCGATTTTTAAATAGGGAAAAGACTTTTGGACCACCCTGTATTTCTTCAGCTCAACTCGTTAACGCAACGAATCCGAGGGACACCTTGCGTATGTTAATCAGAATTTCTCATAGGATTCAGTCGCTATTGAACGTTTTTTTTTTGGGGATCGTATTGCTCGTTTTGCGTGCGAGAGTTTTACAATGATGGTATTTTGGGGCGACTTAAGCTTGTAGAAGATTCTTCAATACTCGAGTTTTTCGCACACTTAAATGATGCATACCTCTTAATCGAAAATTAATAAAAAAAAAAACCGATATAACACTGGAAAACCAAAACCCTCGCAACCAATATCATCAAGATTTGGAGAGTGTTTTGGCAGTCATGTGAGGTAGCAAAATCAAATGCCTTAAGCCTATTGCAAGTTCCAACCATTTTCGTGTTAGGCAAATCTGTCAAAATTGTGTCGAAAAATCTCAGATATCATTGCATGCGCTGTTTCAGGTTGTTTGCCGACTTATACTTGAGTTTTACTTGAAATTGTCAGTTCTTTCCGTGGCGATTAAAGCCTTTCGATTCGCGCAATCACACCGTATGTTTCACAATGACTTAAAGCTAAATCCATACAAAATTTAATTGGTACAAGAAACACAGCTCCAGGGTTTCAGTTAGAGGATTGACTTTGTCCCCACTGTAGTGCACCGAATCATGAAATAAAGCTACAGATTGTCAGTCAGGGGCTTGACTTTCTTAACCAATATCAGCGTCTTATTTCAGCTTCGTATGAAGCTCATTTTCATCCTAATGGACGAATCACGAAACGTTACCATCTGCAACCCTTTCATCACCTTCAGAGACCGTATGGGCCGCGATTTCGGGGCGAGGACTTATCGGCGTTTACTTTTTTTTACAACAGATGGTGCGTGTACTTCTAGTCGATTCAGAACGTTATGTGAAATTGTCGGACGATTTTTGGTGCCTGAATTGCTATACTTGGATCCAGCAGAAAAGAGAAACGTCACACGCCTTCGTAAGGTCTCTGCCTCGAGGTGACAGAAATTGACCTCCACGCAGTCCTGTTATAACCCCTATATGAATATTTCACATCTAATACTTGTGCGCGACACTTAAGGCGAGGTCTTCCTCTACTGGGTCAGTCTTCTGTATGGGAATCAAAGACTTTGCGAGCCGGTGGTGTCCATTCGTTCTACATGTCCTAGTCATCTTAAACGTCCGATGCGGAATTTTTGACTAGGGGTATGTACAGATCTTGGTTAAATCTTCGTCTCCATAGCCCGCCAACGAAAATGGAACTGAAGATTCGTTGAAGAATTTGTCGCTCATAACGACTTAGGATTTCGTCATTCACTTTTGATAAGCTCCATGCTTTAGCGCCGTAGAACAGGACTGTGATGATCCGGGTCTTGTTTAGGATCTCGTCAGTAGTTAGTAGTAGTAGTTCTTCTCATCCCGAAGGAACAGCGCTTCGTATGGGGTATTGCTCGATTAATTTCTGACGAGATGTCATAATTCACATCGGAGCCGAGGTAGACGAATTTCCGTAAATGCTTAAAGTTATATCTGTATCTTAATCCTGTATCTTATATCTTAATCCTTTTTTGTATCAAATGTTTCGGTGAGGTCGTTTCCAACCCTGGTGAAGCTGCAACGTTTCTCTTTCCATTGTCATGCAGCACAGACGGTTGGTATTAGGCGGTATATAAAAACTAAACATGGCTCTGTCTATAAATGCTTTCAAAAGCGGCTTTGGAACCGACGAATATGTGGTGGGAATCGGTTTGGACCTTTTGGGTTTTTGCAGAATCTGTCGAAGTGACAATATTCTATCACTACATTGAGGGCCCATCAAGTTGTTGTTAAAAGGTTTAATGTGTTCACATATCATTGAAGATAGGATCTTGAAAGCAGTGTTGAGGAGAGTAATGCCTTTGTAGTTGGCGAAGTTCAGATGGCCTCATTTTTGAAGATCGGGCAAACGATGCAGAGGTTCAATTATTCAGGCATACTTTTATCCAGACCAAATTTGGCGACAAGCCGGTGTTCTCCCCTTTTTATGTATTCGATCATGTAAATATGAACCTTTTTTTGAGTAGACCTTGGGTACACATCCATAGCCTTAACAATTGTCGACAATCTTCCATTACAAATAAATACCATAACCAATTTTTAAAATCGCATATTAATTTCAGCTTGTTCACAATAAACAAAGCCTTCATTCCAATCATGCTTGGGACTTGGTGAGCAATCGTTGATTTGTCAACACAGGCTATATGTTGGTACCATAACATCTGAACGACTCGGATGTCTAGAAGAAACATGGGTTGTGTTATTAGCAGTAAGTTTACTTTTATCTACTTAGTTCCTTAAGTGGCGCTACAGTTCGCAATGAATTCAACCAACGTGGCTCTTCAATTCGTCCGAACCTTAGTTACCTGCCTCCAGTTGCGCACTTCAATTAGGTCCAGATCGGTTTTTAATTATGCGCCACTTATCACGACTTCTTCTACTTCTGTTGAATGTTTTGATTTTTGACGAGCGCCCTGTCAACGATCTTCCACTGTCCCTTTCTCAACCGAATCCGAAATCAAAAGGGGGAGTGTTGTTGTCAGAAGGTGCTTGCTGGCCCGATGTACAGCGTCACTATTTCGGCGCGTTGCGTTGTTTCGGTTTGAATCGATTCCTAGTTAAAATTGTACTGAAAAAACATTTCAAAAACATGTCTTCTCAAGTCAATCGGTTGCCAACATAAAATATGGCGCACCCTGTAGAGAGTAAGACGTCGACTAATGATCAAAAAAACCAATTGACTCCACGCAAGTCCTAAAAACTCCACATGAAAATTTCACTCTCTATATGGTCTCTACGTCCAAAATGTCAGATCACTCAACAAAGACTGCCAACTTTGACAAGCTTTCATATGCCTTCCAACGAAGATACCAAACTATTATTTGCGCGCACAAAACCCTCGATTACATGATTCAATTGTATCCGTCAGTCATTCACAAAGCAAACTCTTCAGCGGCCAACGATCCCAATCCACTTATTCAACCGCGACAAATGAGCGGCATTTTTATGACGAAACGCAATTAAACACAAAATGGCTCTTGGCCCCGTGGCACAAGTATGTCAAAGCGCACTCAAACTACAATCGCTTTGACATCTTTTAATAGACGCGTTTACAGCGTTAATTTACCGGTAAATTGACACCGCCCTAAGCGATATTAGGTAGACTGACAAGAATAGCCTCGTGCCCGTACATTGCATGTTTAAAAAAAAAAACTCGGTCAAAAGCAGAGTACCTTGAAAGTGGACTTCCAAGACAAGTCGCCATTATTTGCTTGAAGAATTCCATACCTTGTGGATTTTGTTTGGGCTTTTGAAAGAAGCAAGAGCACCACAGGATCCCATGAAATAAAAAAAAAAAAAAACATTTCTGGAATGGAGGCTATCCGAAGCTCAATATAAACCTAGTCCCTTCCGAGAATAAACTTCATTGTGTACACACCGAGCTAGTGTATCTGGAACAAGAGATAAAATTCCCAAGAACCAGATGCACATCTCAACAACGACGATGATGAGGATGATGATGATGTGGGTGATGGCTCCAATGGCTGGTGGATGATGGCTGATATCTTAAGCAAATTACCGCCCCGTTGTCTATTTTTAATGGCTTCAAACAAAGGTGCAAATGGAACGACCGACTGTGCGAAGCACGTTACACGCTTAAATTGGGGGAGGGTGGTGGTGAGCAATCTGCTGGGGCTTTGGACCGTTGAAATGATGATTCATTAGGAGTGCAATGGTGTGTTTATTAAACTGACATCGGTGGGGGGGGGGGGGGGAATGCACAACACCGAGATGGGTGCTTTTACCCTTTGAATGTGCCTTGTCATTGCTTAGAGTTAGGCGAGGAGATAGCGAAGTGGAGAACTCGTCTAATGTAGGACATTGGGGTGAATGGAATTCACTATTTGTGCTCGCTCTCTAGCTAGGTGTTGATGTAAATAGCAGAAAATGGAATACAACGCATGCGATTACTTTGCTTTCTTTAGCTATGGGATTGAAGTGTAATTAAAACGGTGCATCGGAGCCAGTCTGGAGTGGATAAACTGGAGTATGGTAAATTAATGAAGCACAGATGAGTGCAATGTTTTCATTATAGTTCACCAAAATGGAACGTTTAGATTTGATTGCAATGCTCTTTAAATTTGAAGGCTCCATATGGGAGTGTGCATCAAAAGTCGGTCGAAAAAAAAACGGATTCGTTAGCTTTGACTTGCGAAAACAAGTCAAGTACTTTTTGCACATAGTTTTGGTTTTTCGTGTTTCTAATGATGTTCAAGGACTTCTGTGTGGGGTTGAAGCACATTTCTGTACAAATGAGATACAGCTTTGGGATATGGGATGAGTTTTGAACGCTGAGATGGGATGGGTTTGTAAGTGAATTCAAAAAGAGCTTCAAACAGCCTGACATGCTTTATTGAAGTAATACTGGCTGATAAATATTGCTACATTAAGAAACTCATATAACTTTTTTTTTCAGTGTATGGAATTAATTTTTCTTTTATTCGTGTTAAATCCCATTCAGTTTAATTAAATGTCCCCCTGCTCATTGATGCATGTGCAGCATTTTACAAAAAAGTTGTTCATTACTGTTTCTCGAATGGATTGCTTTAGTTTATTCAAATTTGTTGGTTTTGCTTTATAGACTTCCTGTTTGCTATAACCTCACAAGAAAAACTCAGGTGCAGTAAGGTCAGCTGGCCTGGGGGGCCAACGGAATGTGGAGTTTCTGGATATCAGCTTATTGGCAAATCGTCGCAATTCTGTTATAACAGGCCGGGCTATGTGAGGAGTTGCACCATCTTGCTGATACCACACAGAGTTGAAAGAAATTCTCATTGGGCTTAATTCTGGATAGAAAAACTCTCTCAAAATGCTCTCTCTAACGGCCTCCAGTAACCGTAGCGGTGTGACCATTTTCTTCGAAGAAGATGGGCCTGACAATGCAGTATGTTGAAACTGCATGCCACACTGTGACACGAAGTTGATGCAATTCCGTCTCATGGAGTATCTGTGGGTTGGAAGAACTCCATATTCTTCGACAATTCTGTTTGTTTATGTTGCCGTTTAAATCGAAATGGGCCTCGTCACACATAAAAAGACCATTTGAACTTTATATGGGAATAAGTCCAAATCACTGTGCATAATTGACTGCAATGACTGTCTGCGTATACACATTGGAGCAGGTAAGCTTCTTGTCGAAACTCTTGGATTGTTTTGTATGGCAGCAGCTAAAGTAGCGATTGTTTCCTCCGTCCGAACTTTTTTATAATTTGCGAGCACTCAAGGGGTTATGAATACCCTTTATATGTTTTAGCACAGTGTTGGCGTTTTTCTTTCTTTTTTTGGATGAAAGAGAGTGATAGGAAAGATTATGGATGTAGTGGAGACTTACTCCATGGGTGGTATCCCAGCTAACTTCGGGGAGTCACTGTTTCTTGTGTTCGTTAAATTTGAAGAAATTTCAAGATGGTGCATGCTTTTAGGTATAACAACCGACCATTTTTATTTCTTTTGAACAAAAGTTAAATGTATTTTGGCTGGGATTGAACGCGCAACCTTCCACTCAACAGGCGAACACATTTTTTTAACTTTCAAACTCATTTTTTATTTACTTAAAATATTAACTTACTACTAGACAAAAATGCTTAAATCTAACTTATCAATAACTGGTTTACTTAATCTAACTTATCGGCCCTTAGTGGGCGCTGTAAGCTTATATTTAGCTGTTTTATTTTGCCTTTAGGCTTAGATTTGTCGGTTTTTGGTTTTATATTTAATTTTAATTTACAAAGAAAAAATTGAAAACTTTGTTTAGTGACTTTTTTTGTTTTATATAAAAGCTTATTCTAGATTATATATAACTTAAGACTACTTAAACTACTTAAGCCTAACTTAAGACTACTTAAACCTAACTTAAGACTACTTAACTACTTAAACCTAACTTAATTATAATCGGGGTGGCGAGCCCTCGTTGCGCATGCCCCGAGGGGTCGCCATCCTGATTGCGTCTTTCGGTCCCACGGCAGCCTGCGTTCAACCATATTGTACGCCAATATGGTGCACAAGCCCCGCCCCAGACCTTGTTCCTAATTTAAAATCTTACCTATGGAGTTGGACTAAAAGTCCGCAAAGTCCTGAGGAAGTGCAGAATCACCTTCCTCATATAGCCACCAGAATTCAGTGCGCTGTTTTGCAGCATCGATCCTATCGCGATCCGATACCGCCGTGCTAAAGCGGAGGAGCTCCGGAGCATTGTCGACGTACCCGTCGCGGATTAGCCGTTTGTCCCGCGCGTCACGATAGCGGTGGTATAAAACCGGGATACCGTTCCTGTCTTGTATTAACCCTAACGAATCGATGTAAATGAATGCCTCTGGTGGAATAAAGCCCGATATGAGCGTGCTCTCCATGTATAAATCATTGGGGTAATAAGCCCCAAGGATCAGGCTGTTATCGCTAGCCATCGCCCTTGCAGCGTGCCTTCGCGTCACCTTAATCAGAAATTGTCAATTCTACTCAACTGAGCCCCATTGTATAGAACCTCGTTGCGATAATATTTTATGTACTCTTAGTCCGGCGTTCGGTACAATCCTTAGCAGGATCGGAGACACCGCCTCTCAAACAGCTATCTTTTCCATGTAGGCTGGTGCCACATTGAACCACACGGGACAACCGTAAGCGATGATCGGCCTTATGAGGGCCATGTAGCAAATGACTTTCACCCTTGAGTCAAGTTGACTGCTTTGAAACAATCTCCTTGTCAGAGAATAAGCCCCCCTAGCCCTAGCCAGACAAGCATCTACATTTTTGTTAAAATACAGAGAAACTTGTCAAGCCAGATGCCAAGGTATTTGACTTCTCTTCTCAACGCCAACGGCTGTCCATGCTGTCCAATGATACACAATTTTTTCCAGTTTTTTCTGGTATCCCTAGAAGCCCTATGCAATGGGGTCCTGAACAGAATCGTTTCGGTTTTTTTTGGAAATTGATCTTCAATTCCCAATCATCGCAATGTCCCTAAATGTGATCAAAGTCACTTTGCAAAAGTATGTTGATGACTCCGATTTTCGGGCCTGATCTGTACGCTACTAGATCATCTGCGTACGCTATAGCGTGTCTGAGAGAACCTATAAGATCACTTGTATAAATGTTAAACAATATCGGGGAGTTCACCGCCCCCTGTTGTAAACCGTTTTTAATTTCAAAGACTTTACTCGAAGTTACGTTGCCACATTTGACAACGAACTTCTTTCCCATAAGCATTTCATAAATCATATATAGCATGGGTTTACGCATGCCCAGTCTGGTTAGCTTGTAGAAAAGCCCCTCTAACCATACGGTGTCGAAGGCCTTTTCAAAGTCAACCAGACCAGGCCCCTATGCATTGTCCTTTGGATTTATTCCATTGGATGTCGGACACTAGTTTCGACGCTCGAAAACCAAACTGATTATCCGGAATTATTTTGTTTTCCTCAACCCACCTAAGCAGAGCTCTATTGACTATCTTCTCGAATACCTTGCTTACATTCGGCAGAAGGCTTATTGACCGAAGATTTGCAGGGTTTGTTTTGTCCTTGTCCTTTTTGGGGATAGGATGTACCACCGCCGTTTTCCAGTGCACCGGATAATGTGCATTATTCAGTGCATTGTTAAACAGGGTGGTGAAGATATCGACTGCTTCTATTGGCAGGTGTCTCAATACGACGTTTGGGACACCGTCCTCTCCTGCCGACTTTTTATTTTTCAATGATACCAAGATGTCCAGGAGTTCATCTTTTTGCACGAACAGCATCAGGCTATTAGCGGAAGAGTTTTCGTCATTGAATACGGAAAAACCGTGATTCTCAAATCGCCAAGCTTGAAGTTCAGTGATTCAGAAAGGCTCTTTCATCAATATCGCGATTTGGGCGAACAGGATTGTTCACCGTATACACGGTCTCCTGAGGATCTTCGATCGTGAAAAAACCGTCGTTCGAGTCAACGTTTTCCGGACTTATACCAACAGCCGTGAGTGTCTGTCTGTTTTCTGTCGTTTTGGAAATTCGGGCACATGGAATGTCGTTATGATCTTTTCGACAGGCGAACACATTACCACTACACCACGGCCACCCACTTCCGTCCGAACTGAAGGGTTTCGCTGGTAAAGTCTTCTTTCTCATGCTCGGCAAAATTGTTAACAAGTCTCATTATGGTCCATCTGTTCGTAGAATTGCCGCAAAACGCGCAAAACGTACTCTGTTTGAACCGAAACTACGGATTCCAGTGCGTGATAGCGGCGGACAATCCAAATTCTTGTTTCAGTGTCCCAGTTATCCATTTTTGTTAAATCTATTTTTTTTTTTCCGTGTGCGCTCGGAGGTGAGTAATCCTCATAGGATACCAGTGGTCCGTACCATTGGTTATGCCCGACTCATATATTTTCGGGCCTGACAATTTCATTAGTGTCAGTCAATATATGCCTACGGGCTAAACCTCACCCCTCAGAGAGGCACTATGAGAACCGGCTGCGCGTGCTCATAGTAGTATGGAATTTATTCCTTTCATTTTTTTTTTTTTTTTTTGTGGTGACTACGACTAAGTATCCTTAACAAGTAGTTTACGCTTCTGTAGTGTTAATCGCGTTTGGTAGGTAGCATTCCAGTGAACGCACCTACTTATACCGTCATTACATGCGGTTTTTCCTTATGGCGCTAGGTCGAACGGTCTTGTTCTTTGTAGCCGGCGCTCAAGGTTTGTCACGTCCAGAGTACGGATTATTTCGTTATTGCAATGAACATATTATACGAGTACGAAGCTTGCGAGCAAAGTTTGTTGCTTCTTTACTATTGCTCTTAGGGTTTTGTTTTGGAATGTTTGCAGTATAGCAATATTGCTTGGTTTGGTACAACCCCAAAGCTGTATACCGTGTGTCCAACAAGGTTTTAGCACTTGCTTATACAGAAGCAGTTTGTTGTATATGCTTAGCTTCGAGTATCTTCCAAGTAGCCAATACATTTCTCTGAGTCTGATTGTGAGCTCGTCCCGGTTTTTTTTAACGTGTGGCTTCCACTTAAGCTTTGCGTCTAGAGTCATTCCTAGATATTTTGCCTCATTTGCGTATGGTATTAGTGCAGAGTTAATGAAAACAGTTAAGTTGTTTATCTTTTTGTACGTAAAATTGACATGCGTCGACTTGGTCTCGTTAAGTGCAATTCGCCAGGTTTTTGTCCAACTCACATACTTTGCTAAGAGCCCGTTGGAGTTTTCCCGTTGATGATTCGACTGACTCATCCATTGCGAGGATAGCCGTATCGTCTGCGAACGTTGCTACGATGGTCCCTTCATCTTGTGGTATATCTCTTGTGTAGAGCAAGAATAGGATTGGTCCGAGAACACTTCCCTGCGGAACACCGGCGTGGATTTCTTTGAATTCTGAGTATTCAGTCTCATGTCTAACACGAAACATTCTGTTTTCTAGGTAGGATTCCAGTATTTTGAATAATTTTGTCGGTAGGGTTGTCCTTAATTTATACCTTAGACCTTCGTGCCATGCCTTGTCGAAAACTTGTGAGACGTCGAGCAAAGCGGCAGAGCAAATCTTTTTCCATTCTAGAGTATTTTCAATTTCATTCGTTATTCGATAAACCTGATCGATTGTGGAATTTTTGACCCGGAAGCCGAGTTGATGACCTGGGATCAAGCGTCTTTTTTCAATTACTGGTTGTAATCGTTTTAGCATCATTTTCTCGAAAACCTTAGATATTATCGGCAGGAGCAGACCTATTTCGCTCCTGCCGATAATATCTAAGGTTTTCGAGAAAATGATGCTAAAACGATTACAAGGATTTCTTATCGTTTGGACTTTTCCCCGGTTTCGGAACCATAATGACTTCGGCGATTTTCCATTGCCTTGGTACATATAAAAGTCTCAGAGAAGCATTTATAATGTAGAGCAACTTAACTAATGCTTTTTTCGGTAGCTCCTTCAGGATTTCGCCGGTGATTAAATCATATCCTGGAGCTTTGTTATTTTTCAACTTGCTTATTGTCGAAGCTCGGACAGGGATACGGCTTTTACTTTATAGTTGTCGGCTGCCGCATTGGCATTCGGTTCTTCGTTCAAAGGTTGTCCATCGAACGGCTGGAACGTTTCTTCTAGATGCTCGGCAAATAAATCCGCTTTCTCTTTGTCTCCTTTTGCCCATTCGCCGTTAGCTTATCTAATTGGTGGCGAGTGTATTTTGGGTTTCCTTATGGACTTCAAGGCTTTCCATAGTGAGTAGTTTGAAGTCTTGTCACCAGTCAATCCCTCGAGGTATGTAGAAGTCTTGCGATTTCTTAAATCCTGTAGATCATTCTTGAGTTTGTTACAGAGATAGTGCCGATATGTTTTATCAGGGGGTGCGCGGGATTGTTGCCATCTCTTGCGCGCTCTCCTCTTTTCTCGTATGAGGTCTTCGATGTCAGGCTGGTAGTTGACTTTTTTGTTGCGTGTTGCTGTCTTACGGAAGGCTTCCACGAGCTTGTTAAATCTATAAATCAATCTGAAAAAAAAAATTACTCAATTTCATTGAATAGAAAAAAATTAATTTTGTTCGTAGCGGCTTTAATCAGCCACCCTGTAGCTGCACAGACCCAGCATCATTCAATGTGCCATATTTTCTAAAACCGTTTTTCATTGGCTCATGACATATTTATTCTGCAACTTTTAAAACGATTATCGTTGACGATAGTGTGGAGGATTGCTAGATTGCAATCTCCTACACTATCGTCAACGATGACCGTTTTAAAAGCTACAGAATGAGTACTCAGGTCAAAAATTCACAGTGAATTAGTATGGTAAGGGGGTGACCAAACATGGCTGGCATATTCAAGCATATGTTTGACAAATGCTATATAAATAGAGTTTTGGTGCCATGAGGCTTAAAGAATTATTTTATAAGGTGGTAGTTGAGATCACAGATTGGGTTGGTGATGCTCATCTCGTTAAGAGAGTTTATGAACGCAAGGGTCATTGTAAAAGGCTCATATGATATCGACGAAAGCAAACCTGGTGAATTCCTTGCTTAAATGTAATCATCTTTAAGCCTAGACCGAAGTGAAAAGACCCGTCACGGTGTAAGCAGGACTATTTCGAAAACTCACAATCAAACCGACATGAAATCAGATGGATTGCTTAAGGTTGGTATGTCTATTGAGCTCATTCGCTTACTGTCCACTTACCCCAGTGATTGGGAGTAAGAATTCGTGTCGCATATTAAGGCAGTGACGCATATCTCCTTTAGAACTTTTTTTCAATGGTTCAACAAGGTTTCCACAACGCCGAGTAGTACCAGCCTTGCAAAATTTCTCCCATTTATTCTACAGAGGTTTTTTTTCCCCGTGGGCTGGTGGAAATCTTCATATACACGATGAGCACGTGCCCAAAGTAGTGTGACTTTAACCCACTAAAACCAACACTTTTTTTTACTTCTATTGCAACTAAGTATGCGACTTATCTAGCTTTTTTTTTTATAATGAGTAATTAATGTTTGGCAGGTAACTGTCCTCTGAGAGTTCCTGTTTTTTCCGCAATTTCTACCGAGATTTTCGACAAAATTTAACAGACATGATCGCGCATCGGCGACATGCATCAGTTCGACAGCTATGCATTGAATTTCTTCCGAATTTGTCCAACGAACAATTGCTGCCGACTCAAACAAACGCGATTGTATTCCTTTTCGTTTTGTTCCGCATCCAAAACCTCCAAAGCAAATTGAAAACCGATTGAAACTGACTTTCGTTTCGGAAATTTTTTTCGAAAGGATGCCTCGGTAGAAGTGTTTATTTTATATTGATGTAGAAGTGTTTTTTTTTTTAGAGATTGGATTTTCGACTAGAGATAAAACTGACATTTTGTGGTCAAATCGGGCAACTCTAATGTCATTTATGTTCAGTTTGGTTTGCCATTTCATCATGAACAGGTTGACAAACGAACAACACTTGCAAATGCGTGCAAATTTATTTCAAAAATAATGGTTCAGTTCGCGAATTTTACCGCAAGCTTTGTCCATTTAATGATCGACATAATCGTCCATCCGAGCAATTAATTCGGTTAACCATGGATTCTTGTGAAAATAGGCATCCGCAGAGATGTCGAACAGTGTCCACTGAAAAAACAATTGCCGCTGTAGAGCAAAGTGTTGAAGAGGACTCGAATGAATTGATTCGCCACCGTGCACAACAATTGGAGCTTTGTCCATCGACTTTATGGAAGATTTTGCACAAAGATCTTGGCTAACGACCTTACAAGATCCAGCTTGTGTAAGAGTTAAAGCCGCGAGACCATGCAAAGCGTCGTGATTTTTATGTACGGGCCGGAAATGAGATTGAACTCAAAATTTTGTTCAGTGATGAGGCTCATTTTTGGTTGAATGGCTACTTCAACAAGCAAAATTGCCGCATTTGGAGAAGACATGAGACCCTTGACACGCCATTACATCGAAAAAACTGATTGTCTGTCATACTTCTTAATATTTCGTCATATTTCTTCCGAAATGATGCTGGAGAGTCAGTTACCGTTAATGGAGACCGGTATAGAGCCATGATAACCGACTATTTTGTTCCCGAATTGGATGGCATGAATGTGGATGAGATGTGGTGCCAACAAGACAGCGCTACATGCCACACAGCGCACGTCACAATCGATTTATTGAAGGGGAAACATTCGATGAGCGCATAATTTCGCGGAATGGACCTGTCAATCGGCCACCAAGATCGTGTGCTTTGACACCATTAAATTTTTTTTTTGGGATATGCAAAGTCGCTCATCTACGCCAACAAACCAGAAACGTTAGGGGACTTGGAAGCCAAAATTCGTGGCGTCAATGCCGGCATACGGCCCCAATGCTGGAAAAAGGGGTTGAAAATTGGACCTCTAGACTTGGCTTGAATCGAAACAGCCACGGCGGCCACATGCCCGAAATCATATTTAAACATTAATGTCATAAAATTATCCTCCCAATAAAGCCAAATTATTGGACCTTAAAACGATTTTCTTGTGTTATATTTCAATACAAAGTTCAGTACCTCTAAAAAAACACCCTTAGAGAGGAATAGATCCAAAATTCACAGCACAAACAAAGATGAAATCGTCTGTCCAGGCCAACTAATTTTAATAGATACATGGCGACCTCCACATGCAAGCTAGCCACACCTGCCTGTGGACATTCATCTCTGCTTCAGAACTCAGATTTCTTTCTCACTGAGATTAATTGCAGCGATTTCTCGAACCATACAAAGTCCAATACAGGTCACCTTTTTGGAGGTGTTTGGGAAATCTACTATATTTTTACTAAGAGTTTTCCGATAAAATGTACTTTTTAGTCTCTTAGTATCTCAGGAATTCCAAAGGACCAGAGTAACTTCTCCATTTTATGGTGTCATGGTATCATTTATCATCATTTTAAATTTGTTGGCAACGATCAAAAGCTCAGAGTTTATGGTTGTACCGACGTACACGAGTGCGTATCTCGCATCTATTCAAATGTGTTCGAACCGATCTAGATCACTAGGTTGCGTAGATATTCTTGAAGTGTGGGTTGGTGTTTCGTCCTATTTGAACGAAATTTCTTCTAAATATAGTTGATCGAGTCGTGAAAAAACATATTTACGTACCGTGACCTTGACCTCATTTTCCTCAAAAAAGCAAGAAACAACAATCCCAGTTGAAAATATTGCACAGAACACTGACTTTAGGTGATATAAACGGCTTTGACGCAATACTTTGGAATTGGTGTCAGCTGCCCTTCGAACACTTGTACGGATGTTAATGTAGAACATCACTCCGTGTGATGTTGATTGCATGATTGAAGCTGTCACTGCCTTAATGTTTGAAAAGATTTGAAAAGACAGCCAAGTAATGAAGAAAAGTATTCTATACACGTTCTACATTTTAACAATCCATCGCAGACATACCACCTTGACAAAACATCATACAAGGCAATAGCATAAGATTGATATCATCCCTCAAAGAATTACTCGCTTTTAGATTTAATTTGTTTTTTTTTTTTATTGCACTTACTGTCGTTGATCTGAATGCCGAATCATTTCTCGCTTTAAATTGCGTTTCGGCGAACCTGACAAGTCCAGTCAGCAATCAAATTGCTAATTTATACAAATTACCCGCAACTTATCGGTGTTGCGATCTCTCTTGCAATCGTATGCCTCTTAATATTCCTTCTGCCAAACAATCTCAACAATAAATCAAGAGCTTCGTTGGAAGATATTTTAATTTTATCGCACTTTGAGGAGGCCAATAACACTCGGATCTTGAAGTACGTTTGGATTCTTTTGTTTGACGAAGGAAACAGAAGTCGATCGAAGGTGCGTCAATTAAGTGGGACCTTTTCGGCAGGGGATTGTTGATCTTTAGGTCTTCTCTGGTATTTCAGATTTAATTGTATGGGAAGGTCTAGGATCATTTAATCATCACTTGGCACGACTTCTAATGGAAATAATCAACTCAAGTTATGAGTTAAACCTTTCTTTTGGGATATCTTGTCGTTTGCCATTTTCTACGAGCTTCCGTGGGTTATTCGATTGAAGTCAGAAATCAATTGTTCTGTAAATCAGCCCAAGCAAGGTATCTGTCGGAGTGGAAAATTCTCCGATTTTGTACGATTCGGAGGATTTTAACTTCAAGGTATTCATCCGAAAAACATTTCGGAATATTTCTCCAACATTTTAAAACGCATCCCGGCGATTTGCGTTTAAGTGCGTTAAGGTGTATTTTTGACAGCTAAGTGCAATTCTTCTTCCAATTTTCTCCGACACAAATTCTTCGCTGAATTTATTGACGAAATCGTTATGAATCGATTCAGCGCCGTTCTCACTTGCTTGGCCTGTCATATGGAACCACATGGGCGATTCTACGCAAAGATCTTGGTTTAAAGGCATATAAAATTGAGTTAATGCAAGAATTGGAGCCGGCTTCCTGCCGTTGGTTCATCCTTTCAGTGAATGGGCTCTCGAAAGACTTGCCAAAGATCCACTGTTTTCGATCAACAATGAGGCCCATTTCTAGCTCAATGAATACGTCAATAAGCAGGATTTCCGTATATGGCCCGAAGAACAACCCGACTAGGTTCAAGACATTGACATTGAAATCACAGTACTTCGCACATGAATGCAACGAACTACAGACACATAACAGCACTGGCAACTGTGGCCATCGGCTGTAGGTTCAAGAGCTGCAGTTACATCTACTCAAATCAACCGTGTAATGTGATTATTGGGACGGTGGAATCATTGGTCCGTACTTCCTTAAAAATGAGGCTGGCGCCAACGTTACTGCAAATATTTTTTCCCTGAAATTGAAGCCCGAGATCTCGACAGCATTCAATTCCAACAAGACGGTGCAACTTGCAACAAAGTTTCTTGACTAATGGACATATTGAGTTAAGTTAAAACCATTATTTTCACGCTTCGGACTAGTTAATTTACCAGAGTTATCATACCGTTAGACTCTTTTCTTTGGGGCTACGAAAAGTCTAAGGTGGATATGCCAGCTACGGTTGAAGCTTTAGCCAACATCCTTGTGCTATTCGCAAGATACCGAAGAATATGCTCGAACGCGTCAATGAATTTTGGAACGTTAACATGGACGAGATTTGAAAGATTTGAGTGTCAGGAATGGTTCTTTAGATTAATAATAAAGATTTCACTATATATTTGAATTTTTGTTTGTGCTATTGCGCATTTAAAAAACCTCTTGATTGATCAGCCTTTACCTATGTTTTGCAATGTAATCACCACCGATAATGAAATTGCAGCCTAATAGTGCTTACACTGCGAACCAAAAACTGAGTTTTCGCAGAAATACTTAAAAACTTCATCGAAATCCGGAGTTTTCCTATACGTTTGCAGTTTTCAAAAACTAGTTGGTTCGCAGACGTCATCTCGTTGAAGGTTGTTGGAACGAACACACCTTTTCATACGTTCTACAAGTGATCCACACATCCCAAAAAACAACTGATGAACTGGCTGTCAAAATAAATGTCATTTTTCATTTCATTTCAACTGCAAAACTATAAAATAATGGAAATTGCAAAAGAAAAACAAAAAGAAAGAAGGTTTGGTGTTCGGAAGACGAGATGGTCCTGGTGGACAAAAATGGACAGACAAAAGTTACGAACTCACGTAAGTCTCTGTTGATCGCGTTTCATAATTGCCTACGAATTAGCTTTCTTATATTAAAGTTTCACAATTTGCATAAGCATTTGTTTGGGTTTTTTTTTGTAGCGGCGGACTTGAAAGCTGAAAATTGTTTGTCAAAATCTTTATATTTGTTTCCCTTTGCAGTTTCAAATGCTAATATTAACTTCAACATATTTGAATTCATTTTATTTAATGAATATAACTTTTACAGCTGACTGAAATGTCAAATGAAATCTGACCAGAGTTTGAAAACTTTTTGCCGAAACCTCAGTTTTTGATTCGGTGTGTAAGCACTAGAACATTTCAAAAAGGTTCATTAGATCTTCATCTGTAGGCGAGTGCATACACTCGCACTTGTCTACAGATGACCTTTTTTTTAAAGTCCTCACTTTTAGATTTTTCTTATGTTTATTGTTGCTGTGTGTTTTGCTGTTTTCGGCATTGTAAAGGATGATCCATTTCGAGGTTCCCTACTTTTTTAAAGAAAAAAACACAGAAAATTCAAATTTAACGGAGAATGTTTATTATCATTTGAAAGAACATTCTTTGGCATTTATTTTTTGAAGATTATGTCTATCAAATGTTGGCCGTTGCTACGTCGCAGATGGTCCATCCGTTGAGTCCAAATTTCGATCACTCGTTCGAGCATTTCGACTGGTAACTGGCGAATGACACGCGTGATGTTTTCCTCCGAGGCCTGAATCGAAGCGGGTTTGTCGGCATAAGCTTTTGACTTTACATATCCCCACAGTAAAAAGTCTAACGGTGTGATATCACACGATCTTGGTGGCCAATCGACCGGCCCAAAACGTGAAATTATGGGCTCACCGAAATGTTCTCTCAATAAGTCCATTGATTGATGCGATGTGTGGGAAGTGGCGCCGTCTTGCTGAAACCAAATGTCGCCGAGATCACGAGCTTCAATTTCAGGTATCGAATAGTCGGTTATCATGGCACGATGACGGTTACGTTCGCACCGGCATAATTTTTAAAGAAATATGGACCGATGATTCCACCGGCCCACAAACCACACCAAACCGTTGTTTTTTCTGAATGAAGTGGCAGTTCTTCAATCTCTTCAGGTTTCTCTTCGTCCCAAATGCGGCAATTTTGTTTGTTTACATACCTATTGAGCCAGAAATGGGCCTCATCGCTAAACAAAATTTTCCTCGAAAACGTCGGATCTTCTTGGAACTTTTCAAGAGCCCATAGAGCGAAGCGATGTCGCTTGGGAAGGTCGAGCGGCTTCAGTTGTTGCACAAGCTGTATTTTGTACGCTTTCAATTTAAGATCTTGACGTAAAATGCGCCAAGTCGTTCCATACGTCAGTCCGAGTTGCTGCGAACGGCGCCGAATCGACTACTCTACGGTCTTCGTGTACACTCTCAGCTACGGCCGCTATATTTTCTTCACAGCGTGCTGGACGTGGTCTATTCGGTCGAATATTATCCAATAATGAATGCTGGGTCTCAAAATGGGTGATGGTGTTGCGAATAGTACGCTCAGTAGGCCGATTATGTTGACCATAAGTTGAGCGAAGTGCACGAAACACATTCCTCACAGAACGTGAATTTTCATAATAAAGTTGAAGTTGTTCACGCGTAAGTCTTTCCATTATGAAATGCCAAACAATACTAAACAAAAATAACATGACAGCATGACACGACTCACACGTGATCTGTCAAAAAAGGCTATTGAAAAAAGTATCTCTACTTGGATCACCCTTGATAAGGCCGCAAGGTACTATTCAAAGACAGGACTATCACTGGCAGAAAAATAAGATTGGTAACATAGATACGCAGGAATTCTAATTTGTGTCCTCTGCATTGAGTTTCATAAATCAATATCTTCATTAGATAGAGCTACCTGAAATTCAGGGATGTGTTGGAGTAAGCCAATTGCATTCCACGTGGCTAATATGGAAGTTACGGATGATAAGTTATAGCACTGTTGTCGAATATTTCTTTGACTGTCATGACTTCACAAAAAGAAACCCCAATGAAAGAATTTTGGAGCGGCACGTTCGGGCAATCTTGCCAGTCAATGCAAATCGTCAAAGGGAGAGATAAGATAAACCAGACCCGCATCGTTCAATAACTCCATTTTAGCGGTTTCATTCTTTACATTACATTCTGCTTGTATTATTATTTTCATGTTACTTGTTACTTAACAAAAATTAATAAAAAAAAACTCCTCCATTCACACAATAAATAACAATCCACAACAATAAAACTAAGTCGACCCAAACAAAAAAAAAAGAATTATCACCAAAAGAGATACGAGCACACTTATCTCCTGCCTTGGTATCAGTAATCCCCTATTTGTCATTAAATTTTCCAAACTACAAATCATCGTCCCTCTCTATAACCAAAAACCCATCAACAAGCACAGATGCATTATCACGTCCATCCCATTAGCACCGCTCTCAACCCTAAAGATACAATCAAACAAATCTAACATCGCATGTCCGCGTGTCATGTCCCGTCGCTGCATCCTAATGACAAATCCATTTTAAATCTCAAACCACAAACAGAAATTAAAAAAAAAAATCATTCCTCACACACGCATTTAGAGCGAGTTCCCTGAATGGGTGATAAATTTTGAAGATTCCTTAAGCCAAAGACAGGCAACAACGAGAGCGATTGGAATTGGCCGACGAGGGGCGCCCTCTTTTGCAGTTAAAAGGCAGATGCAAAGCAAGACCTTGAATTTTTGTAAAATCTTTGGTGGAATATATAAAGTGCAAGTACATAAAAATTGTGACGAAACATAAAGAAGAGGAATATCTTGACGCAGGCACTGTGTGTAGGTATGTTGGTGTGCTAAAAATAGCTCGAAACTTTTAACCAAATGTGGCAGGGCATACGGACGAAACATGCAGTACGTGCATATTTTTTTTTAGTTCGTCCCTTATTCCATATTTTGTGTCACAAACGAAGGTTGTTGTTGGTTTGGCATAAAAATGTGCATTATCCCTTGTTATGTTGTTGTTTTTGTGTTTTTTTTTTTTTTTTTGAATGCAATTTTCCTTTATTATCATAATTCCAGAGAACAGGGAAACAAGACACGACTGCATTACGACTCGTATGCTAGGCATGTATTCGTTTTCGAATTGGAAATATCTACGTTGACAGACTGAAAGGACGATTTCTTTGTCGCTTGATGTCCCTTTTGGTTTCAAGGAACCATTGTCAATCGTGAATATAAAGAGTTGATGAAGAAGTATATTTGAATGAGCCATTCAGCATACTTAAGCTGCAATTGAACTTTTTCACATAACCTCAAACCTCAATTTAACAAATTTAACTTTGTTTGGTTCTATCGGTTGATAAGTTCTAGCATTGTCGGATATTTCTTTGACTTTCATGATTTAAAAAAAAGCCCAAAGAAAGAATTCTGGAGTGGCCCGATCGGGCAATCTTGCCAGCCAATGCAAATCGTCAAAGAGAGAGATAAGACAAATCAGACCCCCATCGTTCAATAATTCCATTTTAGCGGTTGCTAATATCACTCCCATTGACAGTGTTAGCCACAACATAGAAATAATGAGGCCATCTTTGTGGATTGTTACTGTCTCGCAATTATCTATACAATTAGATTGTGTACGTATCCATTTAGATGGAAATAGTCCTCGTCGCACATGATGAATTTCGCCCAAACACAAGTTTCTCTTTCTAAAATTGTAATGAAGTGAACAAAATTATTTTTTTATGTATTATCGCTTTATTGGTAAGAGCAAATATTCCCATTAATTATGGAACACAACGTTGTTTCAGCGGCTACTCCGGCTGGGTTAGAAGTAATGCATTCTGTCACTCCAATTTTCCAAACCTTGTTGATGATGTAGCTTACTGATTGCTTGGATGATATTGTTTGGATTTCCGGATTGTTGGCATAACACTGGTTTTCCACGGTTCCCACAAAAAAATGTCCAAAGGTGTCAAATCGCAGCTCCGAGGAGGCCAATTGACATCGCCAAGATGGCTGATAACATGATTTAGAAAGTTTGTTAGTTGTGTGGCAATTCGCGCCATGTGGCATGAACCAGAGGTCGTCCGAATTTAGTTCTTCAATTTTAGTAGAAAAAGAAGTCAGTTTTCGAAGAAAAATGGTCCAATGATGCCACCACTCCAGAATACGCCACAATTTGTTAACGTAGCCGTCGAGATGAAAATGGAAATTAAAGACCCAAACTGCGAAGCGGAGGTCGTTCGCCTTTAATTGCTGAGTCAATTGGACCTTGTAAGAGAATAATTCTCCTCAAGCTAGTGCGTGAAAAGTTGAGATGTTGAGATCGATGGCGAGTTGATTTTTGTGAATTGAGTCTCACACTCTCGGTTACAGCAGCCACATTCTCGTCTGTGCGGTATGACGACGGGGACCAAGAGTGTTGTCCACGAGAATACCACTCTCACAAACTTTTTGCATAAACTTGCGTATAGCAGCCAAGCGAAATAATGTCGAATTCCGAAATTCGCCAATATTTCACTTTATGAAAGCGAAATAACGTCGAATATCCATGTTCGGTCTTATATAACTTCGGTAAAGTGAAATAAAGCCGATTTGGACTAATTTCACTTTGCATACATCCAATATCGCTCCCATTCCATATCCCAAGCATGGCGGTTATACTTTGAATACTTCCGAGTGCGAGTTTGGGTGCAAAGTTTGAAAATGGGTGGGGGCATGGTGCCCCCTGCAACCCCTCCATTTAAGCTCACTGTTGGATTTGTATTGCGTTTAAGGTTGGATGTATGGACAGACAAGCTTACACCAACAGTAAGCCCAAGCCTTCCTGCTTACAAATTCTAAATTCAATCTCGCACGTAACCCAAATCTAACATTGAGCCCGAGCAGGGGGGTTGCAGCGGGGCAGATTGTCCCCAACACCCGTATTAAGACTTTTCATAACCCAAACTTGCACTCAAATATGTTCAAAGTATTGTTTCCTCTCTCTTTCTGAATTCGGCTTTATTTCACAAGCAATGTTGGGAATTAGGTTTTTTTTCGCTCGGCGTTATTTCATGGCACCGATGCGGTGGGTGCTTCATTTTTACCAAAACTTATTTTTAAATAACTCACTGTTTGGGCTACACAGCACTCACGTTGGAAATAAGTTTCCAATATATATTTCCTTACGTTGTTCAAAGATAAAGCGACTCATTTCGTTCCGCGGAGGCATGATAATGTCAAGATTTCGAGCGGTACCTATGATTTGAAAATTAACCACTAGATGGGCCTGCCGTAATACTTGTTCCTGTTGCATGGCCATGTCTACCTCTACTGTGGGAATCCGGCTTGTCCCAATCTTCGGTGTCAATTCGAACTACATGGCCTAAACTTCATAATTTTCCTGTACAACTCGAGAAGTTTCTTTATTTTAAGAGTCAGACAATGCAAACGGAACCGACGAATTTTCGAAGATTCTTCCACTTAAAAGGATCAAGACTTTACATTAACGCCAGTGGTAGAACTGGGGGTCTTGAATTGGATCCCTTTTAGTAGTAGTTTTACTATTAAATTGCTCCTTGACACTTTCTGACAACCATGCCAATATCGTCGACTTAGATTCAGGTATGGAAGGCTCACTGTAGATGTAGTGGCCTAGCGTTTAGTGCGTTGGACTAATCATGGGATACCTGGTTCAAGTAACAAATCTAAGTCTTGTCCACTACATCAATTCTTTAAAAATCCTGAGAAACAGCCAAGAGTATAAAACCTCCATGAGAAGCTTATCACAAATTAACAGCGTACTCCTTCGTATCTTTTAGAACGATAATCGTTGACGACAGTGTAGGCGACTTGCTAGGTAGGTAGCTTGTAATTTTTATAATGTGTGCACAAGTGCACATGTAGACAAATTTCAAAGTACGTACACAGAAAGTCTCCTTCACTATATTCAACGATTATCGTTTTTATAGCTACGGAATGAGTACCTAGTTCCGAAACAGGTTAAGGTGGTTATCCTATTCTTTGTAGGAAAGGTGTAGCTTAACACAGACAAACGAATGGATAAGCTAGTTTTAAAGACCTGTTTGTGGGGTTAATGCCAAATATTTCATATTGATATTGAGCCCGTGACGTGCATCGGCTTGATAGTTTCACCCAATTCATGAGACTCTTACCCAATCATATCGACATTTTCAAAATTTTACAGGAGACAAAAAAAAAATTTCCTATGTTGGTAATTATTTGTGTATTTTGTAATGTACTGTACATTTTTTTGCTATAGTTTATTTTGTATAAATGGTAGGAACTTAAAACCAAGACCAAAACGTGGCGTTTGCCCAAATTATGATGGCAAGTCAATTTCGTCAAAAATTGTCGCTTAGTACATTGGGTTTTACAATTGTGCCACCTGTGTATTTCTCATTGATGGCGGGTCTTTTTATACCCCATCCCATAGGGGTATATTGGTTTTGATAGATAGTTTGTAAGATGGAGAAATAACTTAGGTAGATACACCTCAAGGTATATGGATCGACTCAGAAACTCTAGCTGAGTCGATTGAGCCATGTCTATCCGTCCGTCCGTCTGTGTGTCATCGGGTTTTGGGCTTTAAATTTTGAGCTAGGATAATCAAATTTGGTATACCTATATATGGCGGAATTCATAAATGCAATATTGCGCAACATGTGCTAAGCAGAGAGTTCACAAATGCATGAATTGGCATCACTGCTAAGCAGAGAATTCATAAATGTAGTAGAGTTTTATTCATTGCGCAAATTTAAGCGCAATCGCGCAGCTGTCAGAATCGTATTGCATTTACATAACCTAGTTGTTATTGCGCTGTTGATTTGCCGTATGCCGTGTTTCAATTAATATCTTTTTGCTAAAAATGGCTGAAAAAACTACAGATAAGTAAGTATTAATAAAATTTTGTGTTTAAGTCGCTAAATATATAAATAACAAACTAGGGAAACAAAAATTTGGACAAATGCGGAGGTCAAATTACTCATCACCATTCGATTAGGCTATGAGGCAGAGTACTGTTCCGGAAAGAAATCTAAATCAACGTTGTGGTCCATAATTTTACGAGAAATCGTAAAAGTAAGTCCACTTTTTGGTTTCTCGAAGAAAGAAATTCTTCAAAAGTGGAACAACCTTATGGTTACCTACAAACGCATAAAAGAGCGCAACAATCAAACGGGGAGAGATGCCACTCGCTGGGAACATTTTGATGATTTCGATGAAGTGTATGGAACCAAACACTTCCTCGAACCACCTAAAGAAAACCTGACTTCGAGTTTGGTAAATTCGTCATCAAGTGACGATGACCCGACACCAGTAGCCTCTACATCAGCATCAAGCCAGTCAAAGTCAAGAGTAAAACGGAGGAAAACAAACACAGATGAAATTCTGGCATTGTTCAAGAAAGAATCGGCAGAAGAGCAAAACCGTCACAACGAGCAGATGGCTATGGAGGCGAAACGAACCGAAGCCTTGAAGGACATAAAGGAACTTTTAAATAGGATGCTGGAAGGTGGCAATCAAGTTCCCTGTTTCAAGTGATTTTTTATGTTTATTTACTATAAATAGTTCAGTGTTAAGCTTTTGTTGAATTCATGTGATATCTAAATGGACTGAATAAATGTGCTATCTTTTTTGTTTTACAAATAATAGTAATTGAAGTATTATGCTGATATTAGCGTCATAATGGCATCCCGTTTATTTCTTGCTTCATTGCTCATTGCGTCCTCATTTACAACTGGGGTTGATCGTTTCGGCTATCTTCGATATTATAATCATTGGCATTGCCGGTATCTATAATAAAGTTGTAAAGAGTAGAAGAGTAGTTTGTAGACTTCAAGAAACTTTAGAACGCTAAACTTATTTTTTAGCATTCCAAACGCTTGTTCAATAGATACTCTCGTTGAACTTAAACAGAAATTGAACTTTCTTTGATGTTCATTTAAATGTCCATTATCCCTGAAAGGAACCATTAGTTGGGTTGAAAGTGTATATGCTGAGTCTCCCAAAAGATGAGCTCCTGTAGGAAGACAAACTGATCCAATTCGCAGTGTTTTCCCTAACGGACTATTTCGCCATACACAAGCGTCGTGAGATCTGCCTGGCCATCAAAAAAATATGTCGGTGAAAACACACCTAGCGTCACATACTGCCTACAGTAAAGTTTTAGTAAAATGGGATAACGTCAATTGGGAGTTTTTCTTACTTGTAGTATCATTGAGTGTGTACCATGGCGGTTGTAAAAGCTGTCGCTATTATTTCTAGGGGAAAGGATTTCAATGTGTGTTCCGTCGACACAACCCACTACGTATGGAAATGGGTATCGTCTTAGATTTTGAAATTCGTCCATTATCCGATTATAGTCGTCTTCACTTTCAGGCCACCTTATGAACAACCTCCGATGCTTACTTATAAGCCTTGTTACTCCTGTCAAATCGGTCTGACAAGTCTCAATAAGAGCATACATTTGCAAGTTTCCATATAGTAACCAGCAAAGCTTGCTTGAAACATACTCCTGGTCTTCCTAGTTCTGAAGTTTTCCAAAAAGGCCTGAGTTTTGATTCTAGACTCTGCAAAGTAATACATAAGTTTAAAAAATTTTTTGTCGATATTGGCAATAATTTATACCAAAAATGTGTTGCGACTCATCCGAAAATGACTTCGAAATACGTCATCGGGAAGACGTTCTATTACTCGGAAACATCCTTTGGCTTTAAGAATTCTGTGTTTCATTTCTGTCATTCTTAAAATTACTAGTTTTTTTTAAAACATTACTAGTTTTTTTTTTGTTTATGTAATGGTTGAGAACAATCGATCATATTATTTATTAAAATGACAGCAATCGATTCCATTTTAACGCAGTTGTTGATATGTGCCTTGCAAGCATAATGCTTTGCAGTAAACTTCAAATTCTATTTGCACAAGTGTAAACGTTTTTAAAATCCGCCCACTGCTACGCACTCTTTTCTTTAAAACATTGTTTTTGGCCAAACGGTTATGATATTTGAAAAAGTATCTGAAAGGGATATTTAGACAATCTCAATAGCTGTATTTCGTCCATATAAAGTTTTTTGCCATGCCCACTTTTTGGGGACGTTTTCTTAAAAAAAAAAACATTTTTCAGTTGAATTTTAGGAAAATTAAAAAAAAAAACTTCGATGAAAATATTTTTCGAATAATACTATGAACATTTCGTCTATAGATTTGGACCCGCGCCCACTTTTTGGGGGTGTTATTTAAACAAAAAAAAATTGTAAAGCCTATCTCAGCATATCCACTAACGATTTGGATAAACTGTCTGGGTAATGTATTGTGACAATGATTCGTTCACTTTTGAGGATGGAATGGGAAAGGGTATTCAACGATTCGCACAGCGGAATGTAACCCTCTCATATGTTTTTTTCTTCGATTCTTTCGTGATTCCATTCACATTTGCCTATAATAACCAACGGCACCTTTTGTACCGTATTCAATATCTGTATTAATACCTCGGCGTCAAGAAAGTGTTCCAAGTCAAGTATTTATAGCATGGCAGTAATGTCTACCTTTATAGCACCTTCAATAATTGTTCGGCTACAGTCTTTCTGATCAGGATTTTATTTGTGCACTACTGCCTGTTCCCTTCATGGATACGAGCTTATATTTTGACAAAAAAAAGTTTTATGTCATCGATGGTGCCGTGACATAAGGCCTTATGACATATTTAAAAATAAGGCCTTATGACGCTTTCACGAAGTGTCATAAAGCCATATTACGGAGTATGGCCATATGTCGAAAAGCGATATAAGACCATTAAGGCCATTTGTCACTTTCAAATGGTTTTTTAGGGTGACGTGAAGTGAGGCCAAACGAAATAAAACAAAAACCCAATCCAGCTTTATTTCGGTTTTCAAAATGAAATAATACTGCTTAGTGCTTGTCCTCACTTTTGGATTTAGGATGTGTACGAGATAGGCTTGCTTTAACAGCCACGTGAATTCGATATATGTGGAAAGGGTCATTCATATTTCTAACGCCAAAGCTGGTTTTTGTTATTAGAAAGAAAGAAAACATGGCCTTAAGTCTTAGGTTGTAAAAGCGTTATAAGGCCATATTTTGAAATATGCCATTATGTCACGGCACCACTATTGACGTCCCATAATGCCAGATATTTCCAACCTAGCTTCTCGCTTCATTGCTTTGTGCGATGTTAATATTTTTACAAATCCGAACGGCTTCTCTCTTTCGCAAGAGGTTGTCCATTAAAAAAGTTCGGGATTTAAAGCAGAGACTTAGTAGTCAGTTCGATGCACTCACTATGTTACTGTGTCTATGTTTTGACAGCGTTTGTCAAAAGCATATACACAACAAGTCGTTATCATATATCTCAAAAAAATGCTGAATATTGCTTAAACTTGTCGCTCACTTCGTGTCCAATAACAAGCAAATCTAAAATATCCAACAGAAAAAAGTGTGGGTGATAGAATAAACCCTTGAGGGACTTCATAAATAAAATTGTTATCTTTTCCATCGACAATTGCATTGCGAAGCCGTAATTAAGTGATCAACTCCTTCCCATGAATGTCACTTTCCATTGCCATATTTCCAGACATCCTCTGTATTGCATGGCAGCCCATGTTTGTTTGCATTGACTACATCGCCCCACATATCTTAATAAAATCTACAACAACATTAATTACTTAAAAGCTTTTACCTTTAAATTACACTCATTGCCCCCCGCTCCATGTCTGCTTTTAAATTACTAAATTAGTAACACAATGCCCAGCAACTGTCATTATTATCCTCTGTTTGGCGTGGATGTCGTCCTGAGCAAACCAAACGCGCATTTAAAACATAATCAAGCCGAAACGTTAATCCCATCGCTTGGCTTTGGCTCAATAAAACGAAGTACCCCGCATGAATCACGCGATATTTTAGGTACGTGGAGTTATTTTTACTTGAACTGTCGCAGATACAAGTAATTGTCACATGTTGACGTCAGCCCCCTCGTATATTTGTTGTATACTCATACTCATACTCATGTATTTGTGTTTGTTATTTGCACATTCCGAATAAATTTTACTTAAGGACGACTTCTCTTCGTCAACGCTCGCATCAATGAGAGCACGGCCCAAGGAAGGAATGGTAAGCGAAAAAGAAATGCAAATATGCTCGTCTTAACAGTTATTCTTACTTAACACCCCAGATCCATGCACAGAGCCCCCCCTCCCACAAGAATTGCGTGTAGAATATGCAAATGTCATCCAAAGGAACGAGTACTCGTTGAGTTTTATTAATGAATTGAGGTTGGGATTAGTGACTTTTGTGAGCAAACAAACGCATTTATATAACGAATTTGTTTACTGTCGTTTGTGAGTGTGTATATGTGCATTTCTGACGCATTACTTTTTTTTGCCGTTCTTTTGTAAAAACGTGATAGAATGCTAAAATGACAGTCTACAGCGCTTTTGAATACCAAAGTACCCAACACGGCTTAGTGGTGGAGTGTTTTTTTTTTTTTTTTTTTTTTGAAAGATCTCCAGTCAAAGTCGTCGGCTTAGAATTTATAATCACGGAGGTTTCAGAAGATGACCGCTGTGTGCGTGTGTGTGTGTGGTTGGGTAACCCTCAAGTGTGAGATGCATTAACATTGGTATCTAAATTATGCAAAAAGCGTGTTTAAGTGCACAAATCTCAAGGGAGCGCTTAACTAATACAAAGTGTGCCACGAGATGGAAGATTGATTATACAAGTCATTCGGAATGTATGCTTGATGTGATGCCGATTGGCCTTTCGGATGGACGGCCATAAATTAACCACACAAGTCCAAGTGAAAATAAAAGTAACAAATGTAGTAAACGGCTGTGATGCGGACATATTACGGCGGGGGAACTTTGATCTCAGCTTATTAAAACAAGGCGATTGTAATTAATTAGTTCTGTGTGGTTAAAACGTGACTTAAGCTGTCTTCTTAAACATATTTCCGCAGTTGCCAGGTTGATACCATTTATAATGTGTCGAAGATACTTGTCCTAACAGCTGTTATAAGAACACTTATGTTAATTTAAAGAAAGCTTATTCTTTCGGAAAAAAGGCTTTTAAAAACACAAGTCACCATACAAATTGATATAAATGTACGTACTGACTGATATTTACTTACTTACTTAAATGGCGCTACATTCCTGAATGAACCTGGGCCTCAACCAACATGCCTCTTCAATTAGCCTCTTCAATGTACGTACTGACTGATATTTACTTACTTACTTAAATGGCGCTACATTCCTGAATGAACCTGGGCCTCAACCAACATGCCTCTTCAATTAGCCCGGTCCTTAGCTAACTGCTTCCACTTGCGCAGTTCAAGTAAGTTGAAGTCGGTTTCGGTATCGGTCCCATTGCTTGCGAGGTCATAATCTGCATTTTATTCCAGTTTTTTGGGGCCGTATGTCGGCAATAACGCCACGAGTGTTGGCTTCCAAGTCCCCTAATGTTTCTGGTTTGTTGGCGTAGACGAGCGACTTCACATATCCCCAACGAAAATAAACAATTGACAGGTCCATTCCGTGAAATTATGCGCTCATCGAATGTTTTCTTCAATAAATCGACTGTGACGAGCGCTGTGTGGCATGTAGCGCAGCCCCCGTCTTGTTTTAACAACATCTCATCCACATTCATGCCATCCAATTCGGGAACAAAATAGTCGGTTATAATGACTCTATACCGATCTCCATTAACGGTAACTGACTCTCCAGCATCATTTCAGAAGAAGTATTGCCCAATGACTCCACCAGCCCATAGAGCACTCCAAACAGTCAGATTTTGTGGATGTAATGGCGTTTCAAGGGCCTCATGTGGATTCTTTTCACTCCAAATGCGGCAATTTAGCTTGTTGACGTAGCCATTCAACCAAAAATGAGCCTCATCACTGCACAAAATTTTGCGATGAAAATCAGCATCTAGATCAATCTCATTTTCGGCCCATACGCCAAAATCACGACGCATTGCTTGGTCTCGCGGCTTAAATTCTTGAATAAGCTGGATCTTGTAAGGACATAAGCCAAGATCTTTGCGCAAAATCTTCCGTAAAGTTGATGGACAAATGTCCAATTGTTGTGCACGGTGGCGAATCGATTCATTCGACACTCTCCGACATACGGATGCGTATTATCACATAGAGTAAACGTAGTGCGAAAACGATCCATGGTTAACCGAATTAATTGCTCTGATGGACGATTATATCGACCATAAAATAGATGGAGCTTGCTGTAAAATTCGCGAACTGAACCATTATTTTCGAAATAAATTTTCACGATTTGGAAGCGTTCTTCATTTGTCAGTGTGTAAAGTTACATAAAATCGAAATGGAAAAATATTTTTTTTTTAAAAACGCCATTTTTTTTTAAATTACAGCCAAAAATTGAAATTTTTGACGAAAATTTTTAGAAAAAAAAAATTTTTATTTTCAATTTTTAAATTTTAAAGATTTTCAGTTTTTTTTAAACTTTCAAAATCTGAAAACTTTGGTTGTTCATAATAAAATGGCAAACCACACTGACATTAGAGTTGCCCAATCTGACCACAAAATGTCAATTTTTGTCTCTATTCGAAAAACCAATTTCTAAAACAAAACACCCGTTAATTGGACCAAAGGTCGTGTCTGCAATAGGTTCTGCTCTTCCCGAAAGACCCGAGTTTATGTAAAGTGTAGCTAGCTTTTGATCATAAAGTCACATAGGCGAAGTGTTACCAAATCAAGAATCCTGTCGAAAACCTTACTCTCCGATTAAGATCGTTGATCGTACGATCGTCATTCAGTTGAATTTTTGTTTCAATTTTTGTAGTTTCACGAGTAAATTTAGTTTGGATCATCTGCACTCCTCTTCTTCAGAGAATTGGGCTTATCAGTTAAAAGAAGAGCTCCTCAACAGTTTTCTCTCAGTCAAAACCTTGCCTTTGATAATTTCTCTGGCAAGCTTCAAATCAAGATAAAATTGGCGATCTTAATACTCCGAAGCTCATCCTGAGTAATTATAGAGACAGGCCAACATTTCGGATTAACCTTATTAATGATAAATCAGGCAGAAACTGTTCATATTTACTTGTACCCACTTACTTATCGAGATCCCGCCTTCCTGAGACGAGTCAAACTTTCTTCCTGGGCACGTTGCTTCTAGTCGTTATATATAGTTGTCCTACCACAAAATATAAATTTATATCCGAAAGTGTTCGTAAAGAACGTATGATTCTATTCCATTTGATAGATTATTACAAAAAAGACAGGAATTGTTAAAATCGTAAAATGTTATTTTTCGCTGCATACCTTAAGGCGCATAGTAAAATTAAAACCGCATATTTAAATAGACTTCAAATAAGTTTTAACGATTAAAAATAAATTCAAAATGCTCTTCAAATGTGAATCAAATAATGCCATGCAATAGAATTCAAAAAATTATACATGACATCGAGAAATTTCTATCTTATTGCCAAACCTCTGGCGACTTGGACTTCGAATCGTTTCTGTTATGAGAATCAATGTCTTCTTTTATTTAAAGAGCATTTGTATTAGATTTATATGATATAAGGACAGAAATATTAATTAATTTGTAACAATCCATTAAAGGCACCAACTGAATTTATACAGTGCGGTTCACATGGTTAGCCGCACCATTTTTCTCTCAATAAATTGTAGCTTTTCTGTTTGTTTTTTTCATGAACTACCAAACAATGCATTTATTGGAAAGGTTATTAAATTCTCTTCGAAAAAAAACTAAATTCAAGATTAGTGAGAGACACGGTTGTTTTGATCTCTTTCTTCCCACTAGTGCAAAAAAAAGCTCAAAAAATCGGTTCACTTAATTAGACGCAAATTAAATTTTGTTAATGAGTAAACGTTATTAAAGTTTTTCCGAGTGTTTAAAGTGAATATGGGTAAAAAAAAATGTTGACGGTGGCGGAAAAGGCAAAAATTGAGGCCTACCACTCAGAAGGTTTTTCTTTGCGGAAAATTTCAAGCAAAATAAGAGGAAGTGATAAAGCAGTTCGAAATTTTTTATCAAACCCTGCTACCTATGGAAAAAATAACAAAGGAAGGACAAAAACAGCCTTAACACCGCACGAGAAGCAAAAGATAATAAGAATTGGCTCAAATTCAGCACACTCCACGATGAAAATCAGACAATTAGCGGGGGTAAGTGCCAGCAAATCAACGGTTCGTCGAGCTATTTTAGGTGCTCCACACTTGAAATTCAAAAAGTTACAAAAAAAAAACACCACTTAACGCTGCAAGAAAGAAACTTCGGTTGGAATTCGCGCGTCTTCATATGGCATGGGATACTCAGGTTGGGAGTGTTTCAAATTGGAGAACTGTGGTGTTTTCTGATGAGAAAAAGTTCAACCTAGATGGTCCTGATGGGTATAATTTTTATTTTCATGATATCCGCAAAGACGAATGCTTTTTGAATCGCAACCATTCCAAGAAAGGAGGAGTAATGGTATGGAGGGCCATTTCATACTATGGTGCTTTGAGTTGGTTTTTTTGTCTCACAAAATGACAGGCATATCTTATAAAGCTCTTTTGCAAACAGCTTTTCCAGCCATAAGATAGCTTTTTGGACCAATCCAGTGGATCTTATAACAAGATAATGCTCCGATCCACAACGCGCACGTTGTAAAAGCATTTCTCGCTAGTGAAAATGTGGAATTGTTGCCGTGGCCACCATACTCACCTGATCTACACATTATTGAAAACCTTTGGGGATGTCTGACCCGTCAAATTTATGAAGGAGGCAAGCAGTATGAAAGCTGTGAGGAGCTTATTGCAGCAATTAAAGAAGCCTGGTCTAAGATTTCATTAGACTATTTAAAAATATTGTATGAATCGCTTAAAAGTAGAATTTTTGATGTCATTTCAAGTCGCGGAGAGGTTGTACAAAGTATTGAAATTGTGCAAAATAATTAAAATAATAATAAAAAACCAAAAAAAAAATGATGGCAATCGATCAACTTCTTCTTTTTCAAACTTTTAACAGGTGCGTCTAACTAAGTGAACCGATTTTTTTGATCTTTTTTTTGCACTAGTGGGAAGAAAGAGATCAAAACAACCGTTAAGTGTCTCTCACTAATCTTGAATTTAGTTTCGAAGAGAATTTAATAACCTTTCCAATAAATGCATTGTTTGGTAGTTCATGAAAAAAACAAACAGAAAAACTGCAATTTATTGAGAGAAAAATGGTGCGGCTAACCATGTGAACCGCACTGTACGTGTGTAGGTATTAATTTGTTGGGATGTTCAAAGTTGAGCAAACCTAGAATTATACTTGTGATTTTTATATCACAAACAATCATCACCACTAATAGGTGGACTTTATTGTGTCTGAAAACCTTAAATTTTAATCCAGCATAATGTTTAATGTGCATCTGCCCTCTTTTTATACAGGGAAACCATACATTAAGCATAATGGCGTGCATTGATTCCACTTTATTTCTATTGGGGTCTTGGGATCGCCTGTAATTTGGACATTCCAATGTTTCATCACTCTTCATATTGTCCATACATGCATAAAATACTAAAAGAAAGGTCTCACGTCATAAAAACCATCTACGGCTTGCATTTGCGCCTATCGCTCTCTCTCTCTCTCTCTCTTTCCAATGAAGTCTCACTAATTTTAGACCAACTACCTACCTAATTGCTTTTCACATACAAGTCAACGGAAAATAAATCTTTAGCCCTAATGAACGTGTGCCATACGAAAAACAATTCATTAGTTACCCCGAAATATGTGCTGTGGCAACTAGGTTTTATCTTAAATTTGTACACAAATACACACTCACCCAAATCACCATCAATCAACGCAAATAACGTGCTATTAAATAACAATAACCACCAGAAAAGAGCTCTACGGTTGCATAAGCTTTGAAAGTTTTAAAGAATTGATTGGTTAACCCCTGGGACCCTAGATAGTGTTGACCTCATCAAATCTCCATTGTGTTTGGTTTTATTCTCATAACTTGAAAAGTGTTGCACGAAAATCATGCTATGCACCGTCGCGAAAGAAGGCCTCCTATTCATTCCACAAAAGCTTGCGCCCCCTTCTTTAAAATCGCAGTTTTTTCATCCGCTCTTGGTGAAAGTCTTACAAACGGCAACACACTCTTAATTGAGCTGCTGGGTGTAGGGTGAGCAATTCTCGATGAAGCCTCGCACGCAACCCAGTCAATTGGGCGACAAAAAAGGGTTCAAATGCAAACAAACCTTCACCACCCCGCCCCCAAATGAACTGATTAAAACCATCTAGATACATTTCGCATTCAGCGTGCACATATGGCATACCGCTATACACAATATCACGTACCTTGCGTAGGCACATACCAAAGCCCCCCATTGAAAAAAAAATTAATTAACTTAAATATTTATTCCCGACCTGTAAGGTGTGTGTACTGTAGCTTGGGCCTGCTCAAGAAGGTTACCACGGTGCTTCTTGCTCGCAATTGAGAATTCTTTCAACGAATTCTTGGTGCCACCATTCGGGTGTACCGCTTGTGGTTTATTTGCTGCAACGCGGATTACAGTGCGTCCCAATCCAATACGGATGAATGATATGGGGGGCTATAGCACTTACCCTTGGATAACGACTCACACACTCACACACACACTCTCTGATTTGAAAGAGGAGAAGGGGCATGGGAACTGGGAAGCCAGGGCTCTGGTGGTTTTCTCTTGGTTCAATGGATTGTCTGACCGTGTAGTTAATTTAGTTGCGTTTTGGATTATCGCTTCAATTGATGTGAATTCAATTGCTGCATACACACGACGGTACCTCCTCTCGGCGTGTTGATTAATAGAATTTTTTTTTTCGAACTCTTTTTAACTGTGAAGTATCTTTGAAGTACATTTCGGGAGTGGATTTTTCGTTCTTTGTGGGACGAGTGGATGTGTTTTTCGTTTGTATATCCATTAAGTGTAATTTTTTTCATTTTATTACCGTTGTGTCATTGTGTACGCGAATCCGTTCATCATTCAAAAAAAAAAAGGAGTACCTACTTGCGGGATATATGTAATTGGCATTTGGTTGTGTTCCTTCGATGAAAGTGCGTGCTCCGTCAAATGGATGTTGATGTTGGATCTTGTCGAGTTCGAGTGGAATGCGGAATGCTTTTTTTTTTGTATTCATTAACCGAAATGGGATTTATTTTCGACGACTTTGCGTAGCAGAATAAATTATGCAAGGACATGAGGAGAACGTTGGTGTATGGTGACTTAATCGTCTCTTAATTTTGTGGATGCTCAGCCATGGGATTTGTGATTCATATTGTTCTGGTCTTCAACCATAAGGAGATAGAGTTTTTTTTTTTTTTGCATTTTAGGGGTTAAAAGTTTTCCTTGAAGAAATTGAGTCATTACGTATGAATTTTGTGCTGTTGGGGTTTTCGAGGAGTCTGGTGCTTGGTCAAACAATTAACTGATGTCATTAGTCTTCATAATTTTCAACACCATTGTGAATTAGTTGTGACATTTCTTTCTGTTGTGGGTGCAGTGGCCTAGTGGTTAGAGCAGGATGGCATTCATCTGTTCCCGAAAGTAACAAGAGGTATAGATTTTTCATTGCCCCACCTCTTGTGATAATTTGACACCTATCCAACAGTATATCCTTGCTATCAAATTTTCTTCTGTAAGGTTAAAATTTCCAATTTCCAGAAGCAATTACTTCTATTGAGGTTATTTAGTACTTGTTTGCTAATGTTGAGCCTGTTTAATAACTCTTGTTGGTAAATCCTCAGGATTTATAGAAGATGAAGTTTCCGGAGATGTGTGTATTGTTGACATTTGTTCTGGTAGATCTTCTGACGAAAGCTTCAGAGCATCACTGGTTTGTTTTTATGCGGTGAACTACCACACAGAAATCCTGGGATCGATTCAAAGTCATAGCAACACAAAAACCTTTTCTTTTTTTTTATATTTTTTCCGCGCGAAAAATATTTAGCATTTGTCAGTAGGTGTGTTTGCATCAAGTTCACATTAAAAATGTCGTATTTCCAATTATTCGTGAACATTTTGCTGATTGCTATAACTATTACCTACGAGCAATAACTTTACAAAATTAATGCGCAAATGATAGGATCTGACATTACGTTGCTTCGGCTTTCAATCCAAAATTTTGCAGAACACGTTTCAAGTGCTTTGTTTTATTCGTGAACATTTTGCTGATTGCTATAACTAGTACCTACGAGCTATAACTTTACAAAATTAGTGCGCAAATGATAGGATCTGACATTACGTTGCTTCGGCTTTCAATCCAAAATTTTGCAGAACACGTTTCAAGTGCTTTGTTACTGAGACCACTTTTGCATATTACAGAGAACTGCCTAGTTGATGGAAATAACATGGAAATAATCTTCATAAAAGCGAAACAACGCCGAATTTCGGAAGTCGGCGCTGTTTCGCTCTGCGAAATAACGCAGAGCTCCATTTATAACCTCTTGATTCCGCACAATTAGCACACGGGGCACGTCATTTTGGGCAATACTTACTTACTTAAGTGGCTAAAAAGTCCGGAATAAACCTGCGCCTCAACCAACATGCCTCTCCAATTAGCCCGGTCCAGTTGCGCACTTCAAGTTGGTTGAGGTCGGTTTCTACTCGCCTACACTTAAGGCGAGGTCTTCCTCTACTGCATCCGACGTCTGGCTGGGAATCAAAGACTCTGTGAGCCGGAGTATTGATGTCCATTCGTTCTACATGTCCTATCCATCTCAAATGTCCAATGCGGAATTTTTTTTTTGAACAGGAGCACGTCGCTGTACAGCTCGTATAGTTCTTAGTTGAATCTTCGTCTCCATAGCCCGTCAACGCAAACGGGACTAAAGATTTTTCGAAGAATTTTCCTCTCGAATCGACGAAGGATTTCTTCATCCGCTTTTGAGACGGTCCATGCCTCAGCGCCATAGAGCAGGACTGTGATGATCAGGATCGTATATAGGATCTCGTTAGTGGTTCGAGTGAGGGGTTCACTATTAAATTGACTTCTTAGCCCGTAGAAACAGCAGTTGGCAAGAGTAATTCTTCGTTTTATTTCGAATGAGATGTTGTTGAGCCGAGATAGACAAAGTCCCGAACTACCTCAAAGTTATATCTTTCAATTGTTCTGTCTGTCCAATTCGTCGATGTTGTGTGTTCTTTCATGTTGACAGCATATATTTAGTCTTGCTCTCATTTACTGCTAAACCCATTTTTGCCGCTTCCTTCTCTATACTAGCAAACATGGCTATGACATCACGTTGAGTCCTACCAATGATGTCATTATCGTCAGCATAAGCTAGTGATTGCACCGATTTTTGGAAAATTCATGAAAATTTTGGGCAATGCTGTGTTTTTTTACCAAATCGCTGTCTCAGTTGATAGAATTTCATTTTAGAAGTATCATCGGTGATTTCATAGGATACTGTCACAAAGGCCTACACGCAAAAAAAAAAGACTGAACCTCCTCATCAATGACTATTGTTGAAGCTATAGGGATGAGTATGAGATTTAATCTGTTCTGTTCCAGTGGTCTCCACTTAAAGTAGACCTCACCTCGGTAACTTCGTTTTGGAGAACCTTAGTGGTATTGTTAATATGGTGGTTGACATAAGTAAACGAATTGCGGAAAGAAGATGGCATAACCATGATAAGCTAAAGTTGGCTGCACGCCTAGCGTGCCCATACTATGGACCTTATAAAAGGACATGCTAGCTCAAACTCAATTCAAACTCAATTCTTTGAGGATTCAGTCGTGTGGATAGATACGCCATGTTGGTAATTTCTTAAACGAAATTTCATTAACTGACACCGCATCGGCACTGATGTTGAGAGCGCAACGATAATTGATACGTTGGCTCAGTAGTTCGCAGCGAACTTAAACCAGATGTTGTCCATTCTGTTTAATATTGCTGATAACAAGATGAAATCCTAATTGATGCAGGGTTTGTAAAAAGATTCGGTATGAATATTACGGATGGTAAGTCCGCAGCGTAGGTAATCTCAAAATTTAAGACTCTCGTGATGAAATATCTAAACGGGGATCCGTCTTTTAAATGCTCTCCACAGTAGAAGGCGAATGTAATATTTATAATCTGACAGAAGTCGGACTGAACCAAGAGCTACTTAATCCAAATTTTAACCTAAGTGTGACTTAAAGCGCAACATATAACCGATAAATATTCAACTCTATTTGTTACCCCATCAAAAATTATCTGCAAAAGTTTCCCAATACCTCCCAAGACAATTCGCATTCCTCCTTCCCCACTTCCGCCACGGCAAAACTTTCCAAAGCCCAGGCGCATATCAATTTCGACTTGCAACAACCATCCCGAACGGTAACAACCACAACCCTCCCTAGTACTTCCTGGCAACAGTTCTCAAATAATTAATTACACCAGCCTTTCGAGTTTGTTCAACTGTGAATATATTATGCCTAAAAACTTTGCACGCTGGCAAGTGATATAGCTGCCTCCTCCCCTGCCTCATAAGTGCGCTCTTCCAATGCAACACAAGTGCATAGAATATCGATGATATAACCTAACAGTGGTCGAGGTGAAGTATCGCACATTTTCGAACTTCCACTTCCATGCCATCCGACCATCCGACCGTCGTCATATACGAGAACAAGATAAGTGCGATGACATACTCCATAAAACAAGCCGCAAAAATGCATGCGGTTAGCTGATGCAATTCATTGCACACGCGAGACTGATGCCTAAGGAGGAGTATCTACAACATGTATCTAGATGCTGTTTGTTGTGCCTTGTTTGCACGCTGTTGCTTGTAGCTGCCTCTGTGTACCGTCTTAATAGAATATTTAAATAAAGAGTGTAGCGTAGCACAAAAAACATCGAAACTGCAAAATCATTGTGTTACGCCTGAATGTGCCCTCTTTGATCTTTTACGCTTCTTGCCGTTTAGCACAAGCAGGAGAAGATTTAAATTCGACCGGAGGATAAACGGCGACTTGTTAACTATTTATATTCGAAATGAACTTGAATACTCTCTTGCACATAAATCGATGAAACAACCGACAATCTGGTTGAAATGATTTATTGTTATCGTGCGCAAATATTTTTTTTTTCTGCTAAAAACACTCGAGTCTTGTATGTTTACCGCGTATCAAAATGAGTAATCGCAGCAAAAATGGAAGTATCTGTACTGCAAAATGTTTATTTCCGGTGAGGAGATAGCTTACTTTTCGAAGAGGGTTGGGTAAATAAAAGAAAAATCAATGTTCGCCTTGATTCTATACGAATAAGTGGAAGGCTGAGCATATCACTGAAATGCAATAAAATTGAAATCGAAGTGAAAATGTATCGAAAAGTTTTTAGTATTGAAAAGTGAAGAGGAGAGTGACAGAGGATTAGAAAAATCTATCACAACTGAGCTTAATTTGCAGCGAAAGGTTTATTGACGTGTTTGCCTCTTATTTGCGCTTCCAAATGCTGCTTTGCCGCAGGCTTACAGACGTGTATTCAAGTTGCATAATAAGCGAGCAAAATTTCTTAAAGACCCGTTCAGATTTAGCTTGAGATAAATTTTTTGAGGTAAATTTTTTTAAAATGTCAAATGAATTTACAAAGTGAGTATTAAATACAAATCTAAAGGGTGATCTAAGTAGAGATACTTTTTTCAATAGGCTTTTTTGACAGATCACGTGTGAGTCGTGTCATGCTGTCATGTTATTTTTGTTTAGTATTGTTTGGCATTTCATAATGGAAAGACTTACGTGTGAACAACGTTAACAAATTTTTCAACTTTATTATGAAAATTCACGTTCTGTGTTCTGTTCTGTTCCCACACATCGCATCAATCAATGGACTTATTGAGAGAACATTTCGGTGAGCACATAATTTTACGTTTTGGGCCGGTCGATTGGCCACCCAGGTCGTGTGATATCACACCGTTAGACTTTTTCCTGTGGGGATATGTAAAGTCAAAAGCTTATGCCGACAAACCCAATTCGATTCAGGCCTTGGAGGAAAACATCACGCGTGTCATTCGCCAGTTACCAGTCGAAATGCTCGAACGAGTGATCGAAAATTGGACTCAAGGGATGGACCATCTGCGACTTAGCAACGGCCAACATTTGATAGACATAATCTTCAAAAAATAAATGCCAAAGAATGTTCTTTCAAATGATAATAAACATTCTCCGTTAAATTTGAATTTTCTGTATTTTTTTCTTTAAAAAAGTAGGGAACCTCGAAATGGATCACCCTTTATATATAATAGGTCCCTTTGAGACCTCGGCAAAATCCGTAAGTCGAACACAAGTCCGCACTTTATGTTAAATTTGAGACTAAAATTTGTTGGATTCGTCTCCTCAACCTTTCTGCTAAAAATACGCCATGAAAAAAAATCATCATTGTTATAAGTTCTAAAGTAAGGATGATCAGGGTCTTATATTATATGATCAGGGTCTTATATAGGATCTCCTTAGTAGTTCGAGTGAGGGCTGTACTACTGGATTGCCTTCTTAGTCCGAAGACAAGAGTATTTCTTCGTAAAAGTTCTGACGAGATGATGTTGTCAGAGTTAATATCGGATCCGTGTTGGACAAAGTCCCATAGCCATGAAGTTATATCTGTCAATGGTGATGTTCTGTCCAATTCGTCGATGTTGTGTGTTCTTTCGAGTTGACAGCATATACTTAGTCTTGCTCTCATTTACAGTTGCTTCCTTCTCTGTACTAGCAATGGGCATTGGGCTGTGACATCAAGTTGAGTCTGCCCAATGATGACGACGGCGTGTGAGAATTTTACTCACTAAAACCACCACCCTTTTTGTATTTATATTGCAACTTATCTAGCAATTTTTTTTGGCATGAGTGTATACCAATGTTTGGCAGGTAACTATCGTTTGAGAGTTCCCCCCTTCGGGTTAGGGGTAAATCCTCTGGTGTTGGATCAAGAGATTTGCAAAATCCTCTCAAGAATGATGTTAAAAAAAAGTCACATGAATATACATCGCCTTGCCTTAATCCTGTTTTGGTTTCGAATGTTTCGTTGAGGTCGTTTCCGAACCTAATAGAGCAGCGAGGATTCTCCATCGTCATCCTGTATACCAAAACTAGACATAGCTATGTATAGTTTGTCTCTATAAATGCTTTCGTTTGCGGCTTTGATTTCGATGATTATGTATTGCGTATCGATTTAGTCTACGTGGGTCTGATAGTGTCGATGTGGTTCTTGTTAAATGGTTTCAGGCATTCACGTATTGCGGCAGATAGGATCTTGTAGGCGTTATTGAGGATACTTATGTCATTATCTTTGGCACAGTCTACATATCTGTGGGTCGGAAGATAGTGAGTTCCATTCTTCAGGCATACTTTCATCAGACCAAATTTTGGTAATGAGTTGATGAATTTTACTTTTCAAGCATCTCCGCGACGGGCTTAGTGGCGCAATGGTTAGTGCGATGAACTGCCGCGCAGAAGGGGTGGGTTCGATTCCCAGCCGTAGCAACACCTACATGATTTTTCGTTGGCCCTCCTCTCATGACGATCTGACGAATAATCCGTGTAATATCAATATTGTCGAGAAAAGCTTATCTCAAATTCGCCTTTCGGTTGTGAGAAAGCTCGGCTATGGGTACTTACGAGCCTGTTGCGCCAAAAATTTGTTTTTGTATTTTTTGTCAATCATCTCCTCAGGGTTTATAAAGCTCAGCGGGAAGGCCGTCATTTCCAGCCGCATTGTTAAACTTGAGTTTAACGATGCTATTCTCACTTTACTTAGGTCAGGTGGTTTCGCTGTCGTCTCCAATATTGAATGGTTCGTTCTGCCTGGCATCAAAATATTGTTCATCTCGACTGGAATCTGTTTGAGCAATGTATCCCTGCCTTTGACGTTTGCAAAATTTGATGTACAAAACCTGGTCTAAATCTGACGGCGAAAATGTGGCAGTCAGTCCGAAGGAAACATAAACCATCAGAACTAATACAAGTTCAATGATTGCATGACTGAGTGGTGCCGAGTTGATGAATTCATGAGGAGAGACAGGAGAGAGATGTATAACGTAAGATATCATAGTGGTGGACAGAAACGAAAACTTTACTAAGAACCATTTATATCGTGAGATGTCATTCTTTCCTGTCATTGCGTTACAATTTCCCAAAATTTCGTACTTTGGTAGTCGCTCATAAGTTTTATTCAGAAGCTCGGAGGAATATATTTTCGCGGTCTGGAAAACATAACACTTCTTGCCTAAATCGGACACTTATAACAAATCCACATCGGAATACTCGCTGTTTCTGCTCACTGTCACATGTCGCGTCTGTTCATCCTTTTTTTGCCCTTTTTTGGGCCCATCCCATCGCATTTCCTGGATGGTAGTAGTGTCTGCTCTTAAGCAGACACTACTACATCCGCTAGTGGCTCCGCTGTATATCTCCTTTTCAATGTTTTCAAATTCCTGTCGTAAACACGAACATCGTGTCCTTTTCACATGTCCGTTTCGCATGGTTAGTTCTAGTTTGGACATCATCTAGTTGAAAGGCGAGGCTTTTGAAGTCATCTTGCATCGTAGCTTTTTTGATAGTGTCCAGTGATAACATCCTCCACATCCATACAGCTTTTTCTGAAGTGAATCAAGGCCAAGCCTTGTTATTTTTTTGTCTATGTGACAGTTGTAAATGATGACAATCTCTGTTGTCAGAAGAAGTTTATTTACCGTTTATCACGTGGTACAACTACATCATTTAAAATACGATTGCATTTTGAGTAACCCATCCCAATGTAACCCCTTAATTCCACATTGAGGGGGGAACAACTTGAGGTAATCAAGAGAAATCAAACCAATTCGATAGTCTATCGATCCAGTCGATATACTAAGCCTGTGTTTCAAACTATTGTCCCCTTTATTTTGCTAGAGACTCGAACATTTCACAGCTACCGAAATGCCCAACGATTTAAAGATTAAAGACACTGGGAATTCCATATTCACACACATCTCCCTTGAGAAATCTGACCTGTCGCCTTTGTCCTCAGTTCCAAAGATGGCTTACACCGCAACTTCTATTCGCCATCCTTTCGTCGACTAGAACCTACATCCTAACAATAGGCAATTTTGTTACCACTCTACCCCATAGCACTGTGGCTCCTCCATTGAACTAATTATTTACTTAACCGGAAGGGATATCCATTTTAATGAAACCAAACTCAAACCCTCGTCATGCCAACTGGACTAAACACAATCATCCGTGTAAGGATCAACAAAAAAAAAAACCGGAAAACCTAAAGCAAATGCATATCTCCTCCTTATCAACCTCCCAACCTAAATATTTCCATTTTATCAGACACCGAGAGTGAGTGAGAGTGGCCTGTGAAGGATAATTCCCAACATGCACTCGGTGAGAAACGTCAACTCCGCCGAGCTAAAGTGGGAAACGGAACCACCACAAGAATGAACGAACAATGCAGTCAGGCAGGACAAACGATTCCTTTGGAGAATTGCTTTCCTTTCCTTGTGGTTGTTTGTCTTCGTTTTCTTTTCTTTTGTTATTTTTTTTTTATTGTCACATGGTCCCTGTTGAGATACAAATACGAATATGAATACGATACGAATACAATGTGGCGTCATTGTTTACGAAAATGCATTCCGGGAATTCTATGACGCTTCCCCGATCGCCATCATCATCATTCATGGTACTTCCACTTGAGGAAGACGGGCACAATTTTACAAATCCGGCTGTTTGTTTATTTTTAGAAAATTAATTTGTGATCGGTCTTGAGATATTGAGTGTTCCAAAATGAGTCTGGTCTCAGCGGAGAACAAGATATCGATTATGATATGCGAGTCGAAGAAGGAAATGATTTTGAATAACGCAGCTATGAGACGGTATCCCCAGCACACCTCGGGACTATCATCGCGTAAGTTAATTTTGCTTGTGTTGATTTAATTTTTAATTAAAAAGTGCGCGTCAAGATTGCCATCTGGAATGGGGGGATAGCGAGGGTATCATTAGCGCAATCTGGTTTCGAATTCATTGGGGAGTTCTAGGAGACGAACGACAGGATATAATTCATGTGGTTACGATGCAGAATCAACGAGAAGACAGGTTTCTGTTTGAGTGATTAAATTTAAGTCTGATTTAGGCAATTATGAGGCTATTAAGGGGTGCTTTAAAGTTCCATTGGAATTTATAATTTTAAATGTTTTGTGGGAGGTAAGTATGTTGGAGAAACATTGGTTGGTGGTTGGGATCTGTAACTTATGCATCCTTGAGTATTAATGTAAGGTATCCCACACAGAATGAGCTGGGATTCGAGGAGCTTCGAAGAAGCATCGAAGTACAAGGTCGTAGACAGAGGAAAAAGGAAAGATAATCAAAATGTACAAAACCTGTTCTAAATGTGGCAGGCATTCCGAAGGAAACATAAACCGCCAGAACTGATACGAGTTCAATGATTGCTTGACTTATTGGTGAACTGGTGAAACCATTACGAGAGCAAACAGGCGGTGGCACATTAACTTTAGGCGAAAAGCGATGTAATACGTAAGATGTCATCGTGGTGGACAAAGACGAAAATTTCATTAAGAACCTTTTAGATCTTTAAAAAGGTTCACTGTTCCTAACAGATTTCTCCCGTAGACACAACTGCTTCCTCTACACTTCTTTTGAATTAAACCTGACTCGCTTTTATTAAAAGATTCCAAGTCATCACAGATGCGCGGAAATTGTAGATGAATTCAGGTAGCATTTCCAGGAGCTCCTAATTGGGGACATTGTCAACGGAGTAATGGGGCAAGAAACCCGCCCATCGAGGGAAAAATAACCCTTCCTTAATTAAGCTGAAAAACAAAATGGCCACCAACGTGTACCTTGAATCTGCGCCAGCACCAGCCAAATCTGGAGGAACGAAAGCATGCGGATGACTGAAATATCATCTCCATATGTTCGATCTTAAAAAATGTGGTCCTATGTAATGCAATATCCACCACCCCTCACGGAAATTACCGTGGCATATCCCAACTACATCTTACATATAAGATCCTATCCAACATAATGTGTGAACGTCTGAAGAATATCTGAGGTATGCTAAATGGCTAGACCTTCTGGCAGATCGATCCTTACCCCAATTTTTACATCATTACTAAAAAAACATTTGCATCCGCGGTAAAGGTTTTCGAGAAGGGCTTGCAATGCGATTCGGAGAATTCCTGCACATCGCCAACTAGTACGGAAGTTAGTGAAGATCATCGTGAAGAATTCGCCACACTAAACAATTAGAAAATCGGAAAGCAGACGTATGTTTGCCCGCAGGATGCAAAATTCCAAGTCTGGAGCTCTGTCGCAATGCGATCTCAGTTCTTTGTCTTATCACACTCGCTATTTATATGAAATCAGTGACGCATCATACAAATAATTTACAGTATGGGACAGGATCCAATCGTGCTACATAAGTGATTTCGGAATTCTCGTTGGGTTGCAATTATAGAACACCCGTCCAAAAAGTAGGCCTCAGCGGCAAACACATGCATCTCACTGTTCTAACGCGTGATGGTGGCTGACCGAGGTAGGGAACAAAACTTTAGAACCACTTCTGTATAATGAGGCGATTAATGGCTCCCCTGCAAAACACTTAGAGAAGTGTACTCTTACATGACGCAGCTCGTTTCGTGGCATTGATGCTCAAACTGGCAAAGAAAGAGACGCAGCTACGACTAAAATGAAGGCAACATATTACATATGAGAGAGGTTTGAGCGCGAGATGATTCAGCATGGGTAAATATGTCACACTCCGCCTTTAAAAGCCCTCCACTTACTTAAAAAAATAAGTTCGTGGAATGCTACGAGGTTGAAGTGAAACTTCACTGATCGACGTTTCTCAAATGACAGAAGTCCTTCCTCATCAAAAGAACAAAGAAAACCTAAAATATCGATTTCACATACACCGCTCTGAAATGTCCCATCAGTTCAAAGCAAACGTATTGCTTCACATGTCATCAAAAGCAACAGACCCAATGACACAAAACACATATTTCGTCTCCACTCACAAAAAAAAAAAAAAAACAGACCAGAATGCTTTGGCGTTAAAATCCGTATCTTCACTACAAAGAGATTTCTCTTATGCTTACGCTCTCGCATGTTGTTGTTCGTCTTCGTTGCACATCTGTTCTATCCACGTTGGCCCCGCACCCTACACATTAAATTTTCTGATATGCATGCTTTGGATTCACTGCAGAGTGCTCTCTCAAGCTAACGCTCTCGCACTCTATTGCTGAAACAAGTTTTTGCTTGTGATTGCCTACCGTTGTCCAACCACGCTCGCCTTCCCCTACCCATGACTTTTGGTGTCGAAATTTCGTTTCATGCGCCCAGTGGCGCGATGGTTAGTGCGATGAACTGCCGCGCAGAAGGTCTGGGTTCGATTCCCAGCCGTAGCAAACAACTAAATGATTTTTCACTGGCCCTCCTCTCGTGATGATCTGACAAATCATCCGAGTAGTATCAATTGTCAAGAAAAGCTTATCTCAAATTCGCCGTTCGGAGTCGGCAAAAAACAGGAGGTCCCCCCATCATGCAAGAAGTACACACGCACAGCTCGGTCCTGGATACTATCGAGCCTGTTGCGCCAAAAATGTTTATTTATTTGTTTGTTTGTTTTGATTTACCATTTACCCCAAAGAGCCCAAAGAAGTTGCACTTCAAAAGCTGAATTCAAACACTTCAGCTTAATGAGCTGATTTTTGAGGTGTTGGTGTTCGATTTTGGTTTAATATGTTGAGGTGTATGTGAATGTTGATGTGTACCTTGACTCGAGAGAAACGACTTTCGTCTGGATGAAGAAAAAGTCACCAGCAAGCCCATTTTGATAAGAGCTTTGAATAGAGTGTTATTTTGAATTCATTGAATCGCCTTTAATGAAACTCAGGCGCCATCTATCAACAGATTTCCTCACAATTATGTCTATCGGTAAACACCACCTGTAAACACAGTGCTGCCAACACCTCTTTATTTCCTCCTTCATGTCAATAGCCCAACACTATTTTTTCTCTTGCACAATGCTTCAGAAAAACCTCTCAAAAGTTCCTTCAACCATATCAATTGTGTAATACTTCATGTAATCACCGTATTGATGGATGCACTAACTAAAAGGAATACAAGACTCAAATCAAAATGGCACAGAGAACACGGATACAAATGCAACCGCTGCAATTCAGTGCACAAAAGCTCCACCAAAAAGGTTAAATAAGGAAATGTTGTTGCCCACAGAAAGTAATAACACAGGAAAGACTGCTCAAGTCTTAAGGCAGCAGAAGAAGAAGGCGCACTTTCAATATTAAAGTAAACCACCACCAGAGTGCACATTTGGTAGCAGCAGTCAATGACTTTGGTAAAGTAATTCATTTTTGTGCATGTACCCGTCAGACAATAGAATGGAACACATATTGAAAGGCAGCAACTAATATACAAGGCTACGTTGACAGCGACAACAACAACAAGCGGTAACAAAATGGAATTGGCTTTAAAAAGGATTTCCTTTGACTGACGTTCCTAGACGACGCGACGTTACAACTCGTTGTTGATCGAGACTGCATGTGCACATCCATCAATCCTGGCAGCAAGTGGTTGTTTGTTGGCAACCATAGTAGTTTGGAGCGATTTGGTGAATTACTTCAGAACCTGAATGCACGTATAGAGGTGGAGGCTGCAAAGCCTGAGAGAATGTAGAGATACTCCTTTGTGTGTAATTTTTATGGTTAAAGTTGCGAAATGGAGAAATGAAATGGGCAGGAATTTATCGCCAACCCTAGTTTATATACAGTGGATGTGTATGTGTTTTTTTTTTTAGATTTAATGGGTGATTTTAGACTTCGCATAAGTTTGTTGATAGCCTTTGATTGAATAGAAATACCCTGTAGATGGTTTGAGGTTGAATATGGTTGGGTAACAAATACATGGACGTTTTTCACTCTGTCTGAATGCGTCTTGAGATACTCAATTCTCTGACAATTTACATTTATATTTTAAGCACACTACAAGGCTGCATTTTGGTACCGGTATTATTTTCATTTGCAATGTTTATCGTGCAGCGTTATGGACTTAGAGTGAAGGAATGGGAATGCCTTCCACCAAATGTCAGCAGGTGTTGGGAAGATAAATTACGAAGGTAGGCTAAAGAAAATTATCCTCGCTAAAATGAACAGAGCAATGATTGCAAAATATTAAAATTTATTATCAAAATTCGTGCTCTGTGAAAAATGTGCACTGTTTGTTACGACCAAATTATGGTCGTCACAATCGGCATGGTGAATCAACAATTCGTGCTGTTATCACCAAATTTCGCACCAAATTTACTTTAATGGATATTAAACCATCGACTCGCTACAGTGCGTAACGAAGAGATTATTGCAGTCGTAGCGTCCAATGTTAATGAAGATCGTAAAATGTCAATTCGTCGCCGTTCTGAACCGTAAAATTCAACTTGTGCGAGAATTGAAGCCGAATAACCTACCACAACGTCTAATTTTTGGTAAATGTGCCTTAGAACAGCCCCATGAAAATCCTCCGTTTGGTCGTAAAATTATGTTCAGCGATGTGGCTCATTTCTGGCTCAACGGATACGTAAATAAGCAAAACTGTCGCATCTCGAGCGATGAACAGTCACATGCCATACCAGAATTACCGATGCATCCCGATGATGGTGGCATTATCGGTCCATTTTTTTCAAAAACGACCGTGGAAGAAACGTTACCGTCAACGCCGAACGATATCGAGCCATGATACGCGACTTTTTTTTGCCCCAGTTGGCTGAGTTGAACTTGGTTGACATGTGGTTTCATCAAGACGGTGCCACATGCCACACAATGGAAATGTTGAAAGATGAATTTGGAGAGCAGCTTATTTCTCGAAATGGCCCTGTAAGTTGGCCGCCGTGATCATGCGATTTAACGCCCCTCTTGATTATTTCTTGTGGGCTTATGTGAAGTCGCCAGCACACGGTTTCATCACCTCAATATACCTAAGGAGACATGGCGGTCTCCAGATCAACGAACGGTCAACAAAATTGATCACATTGCGATAGACAAGAGGCACGCATCCAGTATATAGGATGTCCGAACATTCCGAGGAGCTAACATCGACTCGGACCACTACCTTGTTGCAGCCAAGGTAAGAATGCGAATATTCACCACGCCACAACAACCTAGAAATACTGTGAAAAAATTTAATGTCGAAAGACTGCAATCGCAAGAGATCGCCAAGATCTACGCGCAACGCGTATCCCTCAACCTCTCGATTAACATCGAATGTCGAAGAACAATGGCAACGATGCCAACAAGCCATTAGATCAGCCGCAACTGATGATGCTAGGTTTCTCGCGTTCACCCGCAAGAAACCCCTGGTTCGATGACGAATGCCGACAGATGCACGCAGCCAACAACAAAGGCCTACAAGGCTATGCTGCAGGTGAAGACGAGAGCTTCCGTTGAGCTCTATGGCAGAGAAGAAGGGAAGAACACCGGCTTTTTAGGAAGAAGAAAAAGAGCAAGAAAAGCGCGCGATCGAGGATATAGAGAGGTGCCACTCCAGGAACGATATCTGCCGTAATATGTGAACGCCTGAAACCGTTTACGAACAACCTGATCGGCCCTTTTTAGTGTGGTTTTAGACCAGGAAAGTCCACAACCGATCAAATTTTCACACTTCGGCAGATCCTGGAAAAAACCCAAGAATTCTCGCTGCTCCATTAGGGTCGAAAACTACCTCACCGACACATTCGATACCAGAAAAGGATTTAGGCAAGGCGATGCGCTGTCATGTGACTTCTTCAATTTGATTCTTGAGAGAATTGTGCAAAACTCACGAGCCAACACCAGAGGCACAAATTTCCAAAAATCGGTACAACTACAAGCATACGCCGACGATATTGACATCATTGGTAGGACCCAACGTGATGTCATAGCCACGGTTGCTAGTATAGAGAAGGAAGTGGCAAAAATGAGTTTAGCAGTAAATGAGGGCAAGACGAAGTATATGCTGTCAACACGAAAGGATACACAACATCGACGAATTGGACAGAACGTCACCATTGACAGATATAACTTTGAGGTAGAACGGGACTTTATCTATCTCAGCTCCGCTATTAACTCTGACAACAACATCTCGTCAGAAATTAAACGAAGAATTACTCTTCCCAACCGCTGTTTCTTTGGGCTAAGAAGGCAATTCAGTAGTAAAGCCCTTATTCGAACTACTAAGGAGATCCTAAATAATACCCTGACCATCCCAGTCCTGCTCTACGGCGATGAAGCGTGGACCGTCTTAAAAGAGGATGAAGAAATCCTTGGTCGATTTGAGAGGAAATTTCTTCGAAAAATCTTCGGTCCCGTTTGCGTTGACGGGCTATTTAGACGAAGATTCAACCAAGAACTATACGAGCTGTACAGACCAATGCCTCTGGTCAAAAAACTCCGCATTGGACGTTTAAGATGGCTAGGACTTGTAGAACGAATGGATACGAATTTTGCCGGCTCGCAGAGTCTTCGATTCCCAGCCAGACGTCGGACGCAGTAGAGGAAGACCTCGCTTAAGTGGCGCGCAAGTAGAAACCGACCGCATCCAACTTGGAGTTCGCAACTGGAGGTAGTTACCTAAGGACCGTGCTAATTGGAGAGGCATGTTGGTTGAGGCCCAAGTTCATTCCGGACTGTAGCGCCACTTAAGTAAGTAGGTAAGTCATTATCGGACCATTTTTCTTCAAAGACGACCGTGAAGGAAACGTTATCGGCAACCGCAAACAATGGTACGCGACTTTTTTTTGCCCCAGTAAGCTGAGTTGAACTTTGTTGACAAGTGGTTTCATCAAGACGATGCCACATATCACGCAGCTCCGGAAACAATGGAAATGTTGAAGGATGAATTTGGTAAGCAGTTTATCTCTCGAAATGGCTCTGTGAGTTGGAAGCCAATATCATGCGATTTAACGCCTCTTGATTATTTCTTGTGGGGTATCGCAAATTTGTTTTTCTATATGGACAAGCCGAACACGATTGAAGCCTTACAGGATAACATAAAACGCGTAATTCGTGAAATACAGGCTGAAATGCTCGAAAAAAGTGACTCAAAATTGGACCTTCCGAATGGACCATTTGAAACGGAGCCGCGGACTCCGGCATAGGCCTATTTATCGATTACAATAAACGTATTGAATATTTGATGCAAATTTGTTTTATTTTTTTTTAAAGTTTTAAAAAAAAACTTCGCTTAAAAAGTCACCCTTACATATGACCACAGGGAAGTGCTGCCAGATCATCGACTTGCGTTATTTTTTCATTTGTATATAAGCCTTTTTATATTAAGAAAAAAAAAAGACAGCTATTTGTGAAATCCATTATTATCGACTTTAGCTTCATACACAAACATCGCTATTCAAGATTGACTATCAATAAATGTCGATTGTCGATCGCTAATCGACACTGGGACTAAGTTTTTAGATATAAAAAAAAAAACAAATTACACACAATTTTCAAAATCATCAGTCATATGGCAACTCTGTCAATATATCACATTTGTACTCTTCCTACATGTCATACGTTTTTTTATCTTTACCAATTTTTTTAGACAAGTAAATATCTGTTTTGTTCTTCATTTTTATTCATTTCGTCTCTTGTGTTTTTTATTTTTTATTTTCATGTTTGTTCATCATCATAATGTTCCGCATCCTGGCACTTTTATGGACTATAAACACTACCACTACCACTTCACCTAAATGCATTGCGCGCGCTATCTTCGACCAAATGGACACGATAATTGCACACACGTTTTGTTTTGAACATCAATTTCTTAAAACAGCTGTAAGTACCTTACCACATAAAGCCAACCTAATGCAATCTAATTGTGTATCTAAGTATTTTAATATATTTTGTGTTTGTGTATCTTTGTTTGTTTGTGTTTTTTTTTTCTTTATTACGTGCACTCGATCCGTGTTGGTTATGGTTTAATTTAATATTTTATTTATTTGCTGCACTGCTAAATGTTTGGAGTGAAAAATGTTATTCCAATTAAAAATGTTTATATCAGCTGCCTGACCGAAATCCATTAAATTAATTTGATTAGTCTTTGGTTAGTCCAGGCTAAAGTCAACATGTAAGTGGAGTAGACTGCCGACCGACCAATCCACTTGGCCATAGTGTTCACTGACCGAAAATGTTGCGTTTTAATAATTCCAGTCAGGCGGACCGCATCGCACCGACTGTCGATTCAAATTGAACCATGGGTGGATGTGTGTGTGTGTGTGTGTCTTATAAGTATGACCACACCGGGTACCGCTTATAAATTTATTTCCATTTAATAATTGACGGACAGACAGCCATTTAGAGCGGGTCGCTTATTTCAGTTGCTTGCAAATCGAGTTCGATTTGCTTCCTCAATGGATGGATGTGGGTGAGGATGACGATGATGATGGACAAGGGGGAGTTTGGTCTATAAAAGTCCAAAAGAAAGTCTCGCTTGCCTGATTAGAAAAGTTTGCGGAATTGCGTTTTTTTTTCCATGGAATGTGGTAATTTCTTCTTCTTCAGTCAGTGCAATTATCTCGAGTGCAATTGAGAAATTGTTTCATGAAACTTGCGGAATGAGTAATTGGGTGAGTATTTGTATTTCCTCAGCCCCCCCATGCAGCGTGTGACTTGATGCAACTTCGAGGTCTGCTTAGCAAAAACCTGGGGATTATGTGAAGGTTTGATCGGTGAGTAAACACCATATTTGTCAGAATTGTTACTAGGTTTCGGGGGAGGGTGGATGAAAAGCATTTAATTGCGACAACGAATGACTGTCAGAATGTGGTCATCGTGATACGAGTATCTATCTTGGGTATAAATCGGTTGACTTTTGTTATGAATTTGCCAGATGTGCTTTGTTTTTTTTTTTTTGTCTTTAATTGGTTTGTGTGATTTCTGTAATTATTGCACGTACTACTTTGCAAATGTACATTTAGATTTGTGGTTGAAATGCTGGGTGAATATAAAACGTAAATGTGATTGGAAATTGTAAAACCACATAATGATATGACACGCTCCTTGAAAGCGATCAATAAAAGTGCAATGAAATGACAGACGAACCTTAAAATACAATATTTTGCAAAATTTATAAATTTTGCATTTATTTCTTGTCTTTTTAATGAAATCAATATAGGAAGCATGTATAAAGCTTGAAATGAAAAATTAAATCGAAAATAAAACAGACGACTAAAAGTATGCAAAAGAAGGTATGCATGCATGGTGATATCGCAAAGTATGCAATTTTTTTGACATATTTTTTAGATTAACACTAGGAGAACCTGTTGAAGGTCGTATCGCCCTAGTTCCAAAGCAACTCCGTTAAGGGTTAGCTTAAAAAAATCTCTCCAATGAATGTAAGGACTATTCTAATCTCAGCCCACTAGGTTTAGTGGCTTGGTCCATGTCCGGCTCCGCTTATGTATCAAACTAGCTGTCAGACTAGACTCTTGTTTTTCACATTTATTTGCAGGGTACTCATTCCGTAGCTTTCAAACCGATAATTAGTAAGGGAAACAAAGACAATATAAATAATTTCACCCACCGTACCTAACAAGTCTCTAACATCCAAACATCGTCAACGATAATTCTTTAAAAAGTTACGGACTGAGTACCCAATATCTTCCTTACTTACTTTTATTTTTGACGGGTTTCTGACCCGCTGACGGTCACTGCTTGAGACAAGTCAGCCTGTCATTCTCTTTGAATCTGGGCATGTTGCTTTCAGTCATTCAGTTCAAGCCCTCTGGCACCCTTGATCTCTTAAAACGTTATTAGACACTCATACAAGCTAATGGAGTAGCTAGTTTGAGGCCCTGTATGGAGCGTTAATGCCATATATGTCACTTGTTTCTCTGGGATTAGGTTCCAATAGAGCAAACATTTGGACGTTCTAGAATGGAAGTTTAATCCCCCTCGGTTTTCTAGGACCAGTGTTCGTCGTATCGTAGTCAATCGTGGTTCATCCAAGGTCGATAAACTTTTAAAATACCGTGAATAGGTTGTCATTGTTATAAAGTAGAGCCTGCGGCTTCTGTTGAATGTCGTATCGCCATATAGTTGTAAAGCACCTCCGTAAGGATGTGATTAAAAAAAATCTCTCTAATGAATGAAAGGACTATTCCAATCTCATCTATCACTTATTGTGATCTTTTGTAGAATTGATGGATGCCCTTCTTGTCTTTGAATTTCCTGAGCTGGGATGCTGTGTGTTCTCTTTTTCTGCTACGTCGGATTTGGTTCTTTTCCAGAGCGGCTCAGGTTTTATTGTAGCACCTTGATATATGTCTCTTCTGTCACCTACTGGGATCTTTTCGAGAGTAGATGTTATCTTTCATGATATTCAGCCCCATCGAGGTATCCGTTTGGAAGAACTTCCAAAACGTAAGTCAGTTCAGATCGGAAAACTATTTGCTTTGAGGTTTCCGTTGCGGAACAAAATAAAAATAAGCATACAATCGTTTTTTGATTCCACAGCAATTCTTCCTCGAACAACTTCGAAAGAAATTTAACGCGCAGCTGTCAAAAATTGTTGGCCTAACGCATGTCGCCGATGCGCGATCATGAGCGATACATTTCGTCGGAAGATCTGCTTGCGAATGTGATAAATACAGAAATCATGGCACGACACTCTTTCCCCCGTGTCTTTTGTAACCGCCTTAATATGCCTCTTCTATCACCTACGGGTATCGTTTCGGTATTCTATTTTCTGGGTGTTGATTCGGAATTGATAGGCTTCCGATAGTTATTGGACATTGGACATCACAGTACTTCGCACATGAATGCAACGAACTACAGACACGTAACAGCACTGGCGACTGAGGCCATCGGCTGGGACAGATCAAGACATTAATACAACAGAGAGAGACAGATAGCTACATAGACGGAAAGACATATAACATACACCTACGTGGCACAAAGGAAGAGACATAGATTAACATTGTCTCATATTATCGCACAGGTGGCCTCAGATAAGCAGGCAATTTTCGTAGAAAACAAATGCTGCCGAAGCTGGGGCTTGAACCCGCGGCGTTTGGCTTAGCAGTCAACTACGCATTCCTCTGAGCCATGGGCACCTGCTGCGATAGATAATATCGCATGCTTTCATATTATCATGAGGGACAATGCGATTCTATGAAAACATGCGATATGAACTATCGGATGCCTATCGAGATTTGACCGCCCATGATCCACAACTTTACTTACTTAAGTGGCGCTACAGTCTGCAATTAACCTGAGCCTCCATCTAGATGGTTCTCCAATTAGTCCGGTTTCAAGCTAGTTGCCTCAAATTGTGCACTTGAAGTTAGTTGAAGTCGGTTCCTACTTATGCACCACTTCACGCGAGGTCTTCCTCTACTGCATCTGACTCTGTGAACAGAAATGTTAGCGTTCATTCTTCATAAGCCATCTTTAATCCAATTCTGTGTTTTTTGACAAATTGTACGTCGCTGTACGGCTCATAAAGCTCTTGGTATGTATAGTCTCCGAAGCAAAAGGTGACGGACATTTTTCTGTTAAAACGATCAAGGATTTCTGCATCCGCACTTGATTCGATCCATACATAGGCGTCCTTGCTGAGAATATTTTACTAAATTGCTCAGAAGCAGCTTGCGCCTTGACCTGCAGATTTGAGGTGTTATAATCGTTTTTGACTGCGAAGATCTATCTGGTTGTCGCCATTTGTTCTTGGACATACGCTCTGGTGGTATAGTGTTTATCGAGAGATTAATGGCTGCCTCACACTATATCACGGCTCGTAGCAGATGTAACAGTCTTTCAAACCTTCTTTTGCCCTTCTCATCTCATCCTAGTTGGCAGTAATTTCAGCTTTGTAGCAGCTAAGGGCTTCCTTCTGTTAAATGTTTGTATATTCCACTGTCATATTTCTTTTTTTTTCGCATGGCCGTCAGAGGAAATGCAATCCTTTCCGATGCTATTAGTTGCTTCGTAACACCGATTTTTTTCAATAAATGGCTAGTTAACCCAAATCACAACTTCCAACCTCGAGGGCAAGTGTTCACCTGAGGACCGAAGGCTGGATGTGCCGTGCCAGTCAGACTTTTTATAGTGTGGCTGTTTTTCGTTGCGTTATCAACACTCGGACTTGTAAGTTTAGCAAGTCAAATCCGGTTGGATGAGCTCAGTAGGTATGGTTATGAATGAGCGTTTATCAACACTCGCACTTTGAGTTTAGCAAGTCAAATCCGGTTGGATGAGATCAGTATCCGATGTTTTTCAATGAGAGTTTGACCTACACCGATTGGGCGTTAATTTTTGAACGTCCACCCATAAACCTCCATTAAGAATAAATCAATTCGATAGAAAACTTCACTTTCCCAACATGAAATGTTTACTCTGATGTATACTCCAAAACTTTATCTTCGCATTTTAACGCTTTTCATTACGTTTTATCAGGAACTTTCTAAAATCAATTATGTGCCCATACATGCAACCCCAAGCATAACAACTCCTCCAATCTAAATGGGACTGCTACCACATTCACATCAAGAGTGCACACAACTTTTTTTTATTGCATTTGAGTTGAAACTAATCTATGGCCCCAATACCGTTCGAACGTGAATCTAATACCGCCTCATAATTCATCGCACTATTGAGTGTTGACAAACAGAGGGCTATAAAAAAGGAATAAAAAATCGAAAAGATATAACTTCGGCATAAATAAAAAGGCAAACTCAGGGAACGTGTTAAAAATTCATAACAACACCGGCTCTAGAGCGATGTTATCACCAATCTTCGAAAGGGGCAATCAACTGGCTAGCTGTCGTCATAGTCACCCAAGCATTTGTCGTCGACGCCAATTTGGGCAGGTGTTGGATAAAAAAAAAGTCGAACCATAGTGCACACCAAATGAAGCAGACATTGACGATTGGAATTACCGTAGAACATGCGGAATAAATCGATAGTTAGCCCCCAAACCCCCTAACCCCCCAGACACCAGAATGAGTCTATAGCAACTTCTACAGAGAGGTGGATTTTCTCTTCATAAACGGACCATGCGAAGGAATAGACTTGTGAGAGATACACCTTTTATGGTTATTGGCGATGGCTCGAATCACCTTTTATGAGCCCTATGAGACACCCCGGCAATGGTGATCTTGGCCAAAGAAGTGACAGTTTGCTGCCATGCGACTCGGCTAGAATAATAAACACTTTGGAAAATAAGGGGGGGAAGGAACAAACACCGATAACTGTAAATAAAGAAATTATGTGTCGGTAGTATAATTATATTTAAACGGTTGGAATGTAAGCTTCTGAATTGGGGCATGCGATCCAAAAGTTATGACTCCGATTGAGGGCAGTCTACTCCGTAAATCAGTAGATGGATGGGGTGGGATTTTTACATGGTCTTATATGAGGGCAAATAGGTTGTTGATGGAACGGAGTTAAATAAAAAAATAAATCCGGTCGAAGTGTGTAACAACTACAACCTAACCTTGACATGAGATGAGTTAATGTATGCTCTTCGGTGCAGTGAAAAAAAAACCCCACGGAAAAAAGCCTCGCCATGCAAAAGCATTAACCCCCGCGGGTGTTTTTGCCATATGAAATTGGAATTCTATTCATGTTCAGAGGAGCATGCTGCCGCCCTACAACCCCAAGCTTGGGCTTACTGTTGGATTGTTGCTTGCGAGTTTGGATGCATTAAAAGGAAATAAACCCCATAAACGAAATGCATTAACAGCCGCAGGACTTATTTCACTTCCTTTTTTTTTAATTAAGCCCCATGGGGCATTTGAAATTGGAATTTTATTCAAGTTTGGTGTTTGCAAAGTTTGAATGTGAGCGAGGGGGGTCATGCTGCCGCCCTGCAACCCCCTGCCACCCCCTGCTTGGGCTTACTGTTGGACTTGGGATGATGTTTGGATGCATGAAAAGGAAATAAACCCCACAAGCAAAGGCATTAACAGCCGCTGGACTTCCGAAAAGTAATAAGCCCCTCGTGGGCTATTTCCTTCTTGTTGGGAATTAAGCCCCATAGGGCTTATTTTTGGGGGGTTTATTTCACTGTTCCATGCTCTACACCAGGTAATCTCCCCTTGGTTCATCAAAGAATTACAATCACTTCGTAACACAAGAAACAAACTCTGGCGAGTTTATCTTAAATCTCGTTCGGACTATGATTTTCTTTAGTTACTCCTGGGCGTCTTCCCATTTCAGTGATCTCTGCGAATCTCTTTATCACCAATATATAGACCACATGCAATATGGCATAATTTCCAACCCCAAACGATTTTTCCATTTCATTAACTCAAAAAAGAAATCAAATAACTATCCATCTACTATAAAATCTGCTAATACATCCTCAACCGATCCCAAAATCATTGCAAATTTATTTGCAAACTACTTCAGCCAATCGTTTACCAACGAAAGGCTTGAAGTTGATGTTGATACTTTTTCCTACATGAGAAATTGTCCCCAAACTTCATTAAACTCAATTGAAGTATCCGTGTCTCTCTTAGAAGCAAAGGTAAAGAATCTTAAGAGCGAATATTCTCCCGGCCCCGACGGAATTCCTTCTATAGTTCTGAAAAATGATATCAACTATTTAGCTCAACCCCTTACTGCTCTTTTCCAACTCTCAATATTACAGGGAGACTTTTCTTCTCTCTCTTCCATAATCTCCTTACATAAAAAAGGCCCTAAGAACGAAATTTCTAACTACCGACCAATCGCTAAACTCTCTTGCATACCGAAGCTTTTTGAAAGCCTCGTTTATGATAAATTATTTTTTAATTGCAAATCCATTTTTTTCTCCAATCCAACACGGATTTCTTAAAGGTAGGTCAACCACTACCAACCTAACAGAATTTGTATCTATCACTCTGTGCGCTTTAGAGAATGGCAATGAAGTCGATATTGTTGCCACTGATTTTAGTAAAGCTTTCGATAAAATTTCACATGAAATCATTCTCTTTAAACTTAAGGCACTAGGTTTTCAACCGAGCTTAATTGCTCAGATTAAATCCTATCTCTTTGAACGCCAATACAAAGTTCTCTTCAGATGCTCTGTATCGTACCCATTTTTAGCCACATTCGAAGTGCCTCAAGGTAGCCATCTTGGTCCGTTGATATTTGTTCTGTCTATCAATGACGTTGACAGTATCGTTGAAAACTCATATTTATCTGTTTATGCCGATGACATGAAAATCTTTAGGCACATTTCCTCCTCCACTGACTCTTACCAACTTCAAAATGATTTAACCAACTTTTAAACCTAGTGCCAAAAAAAACTTCCTAGAGCTCAATGTCATCAAATGCCAGACCATGACGTACTCCCTCCCGTAAGCGTCTTTCATCAGACGCGAGATCATATTTAATATTTGGTGAGCCTATACCTAATGTGCTTTTCATGCGTGATCTGGGTGTTATCTGTGACAGAGAACTTAACTTTCGCTCTCATATTGATAATATCATCAGCAGAGCCAACTCCGCACTTGGGTTTGTTAAACGCTGGTCTAGGGAATTCTCGAACCCCTGTGTCACAAAATCTCTCTTTTTCACATTTATTAGACCTATCCTTGAATATGATAGCCAAGTATGGTCGCCTTATTACAATACCCATTCCCTGCGTATTGAGAGTGTCCAACGCAGATTTATCCGTTTTGCTCTACTTGGTCTCCCCTGGGTAGACAGTTTTGATCTACCCCCTACGAGGATCGTTTGAAATTAATAAACCTTGAATCACTACAAAAGCGTCTTGAAAAAGCCGACATTCTTTTTGCACATCAGCTTCTAGCAGGTAATATTGATTGCCCGGCTCTGCTAGAAAAGAAGAAAAAAGAGGAAGAAAAGCGCGCGAAAGGAAAGATGTTCGCAAGTTTTACCAAAGTGTAAAACGTCAAAGCCAAGGATACAAGGCTCGAACAGAATCCTGTCGAGAAGAACAAGGAAATATCGTAGTTGAGACACAGTCTATGCTGAGGATATGGATGAACCACTTCTGCAGACTGTCAAACGGCGATGAAGAACAGCATTCCGCTGTCAGGCAGAACGAACCATTCAATATTGGCAACGACAGCGAAAGCTGCCAACCACCCGACCTGAGTGAAGTGAGGATAGCAATATCTAAACTGAAGCTTAATAAGGCTGCCGGAAATGACGGAATTCCCGCCGAGCTTTATAAAGCCGGCGGAAATGACTCGGTAAGTAACATCCACCAACTCATAAGCCGAATCTGGTCGGAAGAAAGTATGCCTGAAGAATGGAACCTCAGCATCGTTTTCCCGATCCACAAAAAAGGAGACCCTCTAAACTGCGCCAACTACAGAGGCATAAGTCTCCTCAACATCGCTCAAAATTCTATCTGCCGTAATATGTGAACGCTTGAAACCGTTTACCAACAACCTGATCGGCACTTATCAGTGTGGTTTAAGGCCAGGAAAGTCTACAACCGATCAAATCTTTACACTTCGGCAGATCCTGGAAAAAACCCAAGAAGTCCAAATCGATACCCACCACCTATTCATCGATTTCAAAGGCGCATACGACAGCATTTATAGAGACGAACTATACAGAGCCATGTCTAGTTTTGGTATACCGCCTAAACTCGTCCGCTTGTGTAGAATGACGATGGAGAATTCTCGCTGCTCCATCAGGGTCGGAAACGACCTCACTGACACATTCGATACCAAAAAAGGATTTAGGCAAGGCGATGCGCTGTCATGTGACTTCTTCAATCTGATTCTTGAGAGGATTGTGCAAAACTCACGAGCCAACACCAGACTGGCACAATTTTCCAAAAATCTGTACAACTACTAGCATACGCCGACGATATTGACATCATTGGTAGGACCCAACGTGATGTCATAGCCACGGTTGCTAGTATAGAGAAGGAAGTGGCAAAAATGAGTTTAGCAGTAAATGAGGGCAAGACGAAGTATATGCTGTCAACACGAAAGGACACACAACATCGACGAATTGGACAGAACGTCACCATTGACAGATATAACTTTGAGGTAGAACGGGACTTTATCTATCTCGGTTCCGCTTTTAACTCTGACAACAACATCTCGTCAGAAATTAAACGAAGAATTACTCTTCCCAACCGCTGTTTCTTTGGGCTAAGAAGGCAATTCAGTAGTAAAGCCCTCACTCGAACTACTAAGAAGATCCTATATAATACCCTGATCATCCCATTCCTGCTCTACGGCGCTGAAGCATGGACCGTCTCAAAAGCGGATGAAGAAATCCTTGGTCGATTTGAGATGAAAGTTCTTCGAAAAATCTTCGGTCCCGTTTGCGTTGACGGGCTATGGAGACGAAGATTCAACCAAGAACTATACGAGCTGTACAGCGACATGCCCCTGGTCAAAAAACTCCGCATTGGACGTTAAAGATGACTAGGACATGTAGAACGAATGGACACCAATACTCCGGCTCGCAGAGTCCTCGATTCCCAGCCAGACGTCGGACGCAGTAGAGGAAGACCTCGCCTTAAGTGGCGCGCACAAGTAGAAACCGACCTCTTCCAACTTGGAGTGCGCAACTGGAGGCAGTTAGCTAAGGACCGGGCTAATTGGAGAGGCATGTTGTTTGAGGCCCTGGTTAATTCCGGACTGTAGCGCCATTTGAGTTAGTAAGCTCTGCTAGAAATGATTTCCCTCAACGCCAACTCCAGAAATCTAAGATCTGTTCCCCTCTTCCGACTCAAATTCCACCGAACCAACTACGGTAACAACGAGCCAATGACTAGAATACTACGTCTGGCTAATTGGCATAGCTCCTTTGATTTTCACTGTAGCAATCTTGCTCTACGAAACTCCCTTATGTCCTCCTCATCTACCACTACTCCTTAACACTTCTTACAATAATTTAACTTAATTTAGTCTAAAGTTCAGCTTGTACTAAGCTTAAATAAATAAATAAATAAAAACCCTTCATGATGGGTTGTGTCTTCCGATTGTTTGACCAAAAATGCCCTCTTTCTTGATAGTTGTAAGGCCCCTCCTAATTTTCCTAGAGCTTAAGACTTTTTGTATGAAGAATTTGCCTCACTGAACGATTTAAAAGTCCAAGGGCGTGCAGAATGTCGTGAGAATTGCATAATTTTTGCTCTCACTGCCTTAAGTTCTTTGCCTTGTCAAAATCTTGGTTTATCTGAACTTAGTGACGCAAGTATCAATTGATTTTTGGTCCTTTAATTATTGTGAGCTAAGGTATGGCCACAAATGCATCTTCGATCCATGTGCGTCGAGAGTGGCTCGCTCATCGGACGGAGAAGCTCTTACCGTCCCACCTTGCACCACCTCATCAACGGAATTTTGTCTCTTGACAAAAAAAAATTGTAAGACAAAAAAGAGGTTATGTTAACAAGATCTCAGACGGACCAAAAGACTGGAACCAGAAGAAAGATGTGAGAAGAAAATAGAAAAACAGACAGTCCGGGAAAGCAACGCGTTTACTAAATACCCTTCGGTTAACTATGTCTAAACTAAATTTAAATGTTTCCAAATGATTAATCTCCATATCAGGTTTACTGGACACCATCCGAGACAAGTCAGTTGCTAAAGCGAACCTGCACACCCCTCTTTTCAAAATAGGACCTTCGATATCACTTTTGACATCACCGCTCGTTGATAAGTCAGCAAGACATGTCGGTCAAACTGTAAACAGACGTCCTTCCCAACAAAATCAAAAACCAAGATCAGAACTCCCTATATCGATCTCAAAAGACTTGCTGGGTTGCTATCACAGAGCTTCCAATCGAAAAGATATCCTCGGCGACAAACTCACTTTCCTCATGATGGGACAGAAACAAAACCACTGTTACCACGCCGCTGCGCACACTAAAGTCTGTATTGCACGCAAAAGGGGAATTTCTGTTGCCGCATCCTTTATATAGGATAAGGTCTTCATGATGTCAGAGACACAGGATGTTCATTTATAATGATTGATAGTTTTGAATTCCTCAAACTATTTTTTGTTAGCTTAAACTTTGTTCTAAAGGTTTTATTGTATTACTTACTTTACTTACTCAAGTCGCGCTACAGTCCAAATGAACCTGGGCATCAACCAACATACCAACAGTCCTTAGCTTACTGCCTCCAGTTGCACACTTCATGTTGGTTGAGGTCGGTTTTTACTTTTGCGCGAAACTTAAGGCGAGGTCTTCCTCTTCTGCGTCCGACATCTGGCTGGAAACGAAGACTACGAGCCGGGGTATTGGTGTCCATTCGCTCTACATGTCCTAACCAACGTAAACGCACAAAGCTGAGTTTTTTGACAAAGGGTATGTTGAGGGGGATAGTTCTTTGTTGAATCTTCGTCTCCAAAACCCGTCAAACGTAAGCGAGACCGAGGATTTTTTCTATCATGCTTCACCGCCGTAGAGCAGGATTGGATGATCAGAGTCTTGTGTAGGATCTAGTGGTTGGAGTGAGGGCTTTATAACTATTATTACGAAGAGTAATTCTTGATTTTTGACGAGATATTGTTGTCAGGGATAATATTGGATTTTTTCAGGATCCACCGAAATGTGAAGATTTGATTAGTTGTGGACTTTACTTGCCTAAAACCACACTGATAAGGGCCGATCGGGTTATTGGTTCACATATTACACCCGATAGAGTCTTGTAGGCGATGTTCAGAAGACGTATAGATCTCCGTAGTTGGTGCAGATCAGAGTCTTCTTTTTTGTAACTTGGGAAAACGATGCTGAGGTTCCATTCTTCAACTAAATTTTGCTTATGAGTTGGTAAATATTACCAAAGAGCATAAAGCCATACAGATGACGCATTGAGAACAAAAAAAAAACAAAAACTTTAGTTCGCCAGCAGTGTGCCAGGGCAGTGTGCACTTGCACACATGAGAAATGAGATTGAAATATATGGCGGGCTGTGCCAGTACGACCCGCCAGAGCACAATTTTTCTTGTATGCAGTGCGTCATCTGTATGACTTTAAAATCTTTGATGTTACTTACCAAATCATCTCCGTTTTCTTTATGAAGACTGGCGGGAAGTCCTTCATTCCCGGCGACCTTGTTAATCTTGAGTTTAGACTCTCACTTCACTTAGGTCGTGTGGTTCGTAGTTTTCGCCATCGTCGCCATCGTCGCCAATATTGAACGGTTCGTTTTGCCAGACAGCGGGAGATTGTTCATAATCCCCGTTGTCTGCAGAAGTGGTTCTTCCATTTCCTTAGAATCGATTATATCTCAACTACGATATGTCCTTGTTTAATCTCGACAGGATTTTACACTTTGTTAAAACTTGCGAACATCTTTCCTGGAGTGGTACCTCTCTATATCCCTCATCGTTGCCAGACGTGTTGTCTTGTAGGCTGTTTTTACGACAAAATTGCTCTTCCAAATTTTGCGTTAAAATCTCCCAGCACATCTTACTTTGGTAGTTGCTTATAAGTTTTGTTTAGGAGCTTCAATTAACATTCTTTTGCAATAAAATCGTTTTTCTGCTTCGCTGCGTGAGCGCAAATAAGGTCTTGAAGCATAAAACTTCTTGCTAAGTCTGCCTCTTATAACAAATCCACATCGTACATCGTGGCTGTTACTGTTCCATAGTTGATATCACAGTTTTTCATCCTCTTTTTGCCCGGGCCATCCCCACATGTTTCCTGGATGGCAGTAATGGCCGGTTTGTAGCAGCTTAGCGTTAACGCTATGTTGTTGCTCCACCTCTCTTGTTAAATGTTCTTACAGGTGCAGATGTAAACACCGGTGTCCTATTTTGGTTAAGCATGGTCGTTAACAATAAAATCAATACCTTCCGAGGCTCATAGTTGCTTCGTACAAATGTTTTTTTTTTTTTTATGTAAGTAGGTAGTTAACCGAAAGCACAACCGACAACCTGAAGGGGCCATGCCCCAGCAAGCTGGGTATTCCGTGCCAATCATTCTGACCAAGCTGTTTATAGTGTTACTGTTTTTCGTCTTGTTATCATCACTCAAACTCCTGTTTAACGCCGAAATCGAACCGAAAATTCCCAAAAACCAATTTAACATTCCACAATCCAAAATATCTGTCCCACAAAATTTCAATGTCGCTCCACAGCTACCATTGACAGGAAATAAAGAACCTAAGTGGTCTAAAAATACCGTTTAAGGTTAAGTTTTCCAAACAGTTTCGCAAAAAAAAAAAAAAAAAACTCCCCTTTTGTTATCATTTTTATTGTTGTTCCCTAACTTCCCACCCAATGTCTATTAGCGTAGGTCAGTTTCGGTGTTTCCGAATAAAAAAAATCGTTCCTCTAACATGATTATTTATTTTTCTGTTGTCTTTTCCTTTTCGCTCAACGTCGTCGGTACCCATTTGCCATGCGTCGACACAGGCTGCTGGCGACAATGTTGCCCTACAATACCGTATTCACTGTGGTTGAGGGAAAATACCACCACCATCACCTTCCCCATATGTGGTGAATATGTTTTCATTTCTCCATTGTTGGTGTCTCAACTCTCAATTGAACGATATTCCCCATTAGCATTCCCATGTCCCATCCCCATCTCCGAGGAGGATATTTTTTATTTAGGCGTGGTCCTTGACCATGTGTTTTTCTGACGCGAACGCGACTTTTAATGCGAATTTCGATTGGAATTTCGACCCATGATGAGTCATTCATTATCCACCAAACAGAGTTTGTTCCCCTCAGTGGGAAATTTAATTTTTCCTCTAGTAACCTATAAACGTGTGTATCTATGAGAACGTTAATCCATAAGTGGCTTTGTCGTGTGTCATTTTGTTATTAGCGCATTTTCGCATATGATTCAGATTTTATGTTGGGTTTCAATTTTCTTTTTCAACCGTCACCAACACCGTGGGGAAGACGAATAATGCAAAAAAAAGAAAGAAAAAAAGAAGCTCACTTGAAGCTGGAAGCCTCTTCCCTTTCCACTAGAACCGGTCTTTTTAAATGAAATTTCATTGCGAATTATTTATTTTTTTGTCTCTTGGTCATTGTTCATCTTTTTCGTTGCTGTTCTTCGCATATTATTCTGCTTACTTTCCATTTCGATTTATTTATTTTTTTAACCGTTTCCTTTGTGGGTTGAAATACATTTCCAAGCATTTCGACATTGCCATTGAACTTTGATTGGGATTGGGAGAGACATTTTTTTGTGCCCCGGTGGTGGTAGTTCATCTTCCCCCCACCAATACAGTTGAATTTTATTTTTATTGCTCTTGTTGATGTGGTGTATCTAATCGGATTAAAGTGCATAAACGATCAACTTCCTGCATGCAAAGCAAGAGCGAAACAAAAGAGCGTTGAATGGAGACTGTGTAGGGCTGCCTAAGAAGTGGCAGATTTTGAAAGACGATTCTTGTAAAGGAGCATCTCAGCATCACTGCAATAAGACGACCAACGATGTAGATGCGATGATGATGATGATGTTCATCTCGTGGTTTCACAAAGTATCTAAATGGATTTCATTCATCGCTGTAAAGTATCTCGCAGCATTACACTTGGGCGTTTGGATGTAATTTAGTGCAGTGGCCGTCGTTGAGTGCGATAGCTCTGCTTACATTTTTGGATTTTTTTTTTCCTGCCCCTAGGGTTTCTTGAGGGATCCTGTATTGTGAGTGGCATTTTGAAGTAAATGGCCTGTTGAGCGTTGAATCGCACTTATTTGCTAAAATTTAGCTCGTGTTGGGCTGAGGATTTCCTGTTGGTTTAGTGGCGGACTAATTGGTCTCGGGTGTTAATGGCACTTGTTGTTTTTTTTTTTAGGATGACAGCTGAGTATTGTGACATATATGAGATAGTGGTGACATATTTTCCATAATGACGTCGATAATGTGAGATTGTCTTCAAAAATAAGGACTAACGAGTTTACATTATTCAGAAGCTCAGGGGTAAGTTGGGAAAATAGCTATACATGGCTTTCAAAACTCACCGAGGAGATGAAGATTGATTATTGAAGTACCCCTTCCCTTGGGACGGTGTGAATTTGATTTTATGAAACGAAAAAGAGACAAATATAAATGGATTTACAGGACTTAGGCTGTAGAGAATGAGATAAAACGCCTTTCTTAATTTTTTTTATATCATGAGGGGATATACTTGGTGTAGGTAGATATGTTAATAGAGGTAAATTAGAAATTGTTTATTTGTACCATATGTTTTCTATAAAATTTAGAAGATAACATTCTAACCCATGATACAACTACTACATACACATATGGCTTTGTGCATCTTGGTATTTTTGCCATATTTCGTCGATGACGTAGGAAACGTTCTTAGGGCGACTGCACTCTGTTCAACATAAATTGGCAGTACAGGGAAGATAGGGATGTTTGCCTCTTATTCGTAATCTTTTGTTTTCCGTGTTCTGACAAAAGCTCTTACATGGTTTCCGTAGTAGTATGTATTTCAAATGAGCAAAAATCTGTTACCATTAAGAACTTTTTTCGTAGCTCTCAAACCAAAAGCTCCTCAACAGAAACCCAAGGGAAAAAACTGAGCGCGTAACCAAATGGCACCAATTCGACCGATGGTAACAACTCTGAATGCGCAAATTCGCACAGTTGATTTTGAAAAAGCTTCCCCATAAGACGTGTACTTCCATTCTACAGAGTATAGTCATGTTGTTTTCGGAATATCCTTTCTTGTGTCATCTTAAAATTCAACGATTCAATATAGCAGAAGAAGGGTCTTTCGATAGCAACATGGCACTAGTAGTAACCAATGAATCTGTCAGACTCTTCTTAGTGTATGACCAATCTATTCCTCTTCCTGAGTGAAGGGACCAATAGGATCCTGCTCCGTTCCAGGTCAGGTTTGGGCTGAATATCCTTAGAATGTCAGCATTCTTTTTGGCTGTATTTTTCCATATGCTGCATCCGTATGAACTGATTCCATATTTGATAGCAAAAGCCATAGCTTTGAATTTTCTGGCTTTGCTTTGCTATTTGCCATTGAATTTGACGCAGTTGTCTGAAAACAGAGCCACCACACCACCTACCAATTGATATAAAAATCCTTTTATAAGGTTCAAATGTTTGTTCTCGTGAAGCTATTACTTGTATACAGCTTTTGTAATACTTGTTCGCGGATGTTAGAAGTGCGTTTATGGACTTCATCGATGATTTGGTCGTATATCCCTTTTGAGTTTCAATTTCGAAGATATGTATTTCAAAAAACGAAAAGAGCGATAAATCAATCTGAATTGGACCAATGGCATGGGCTGGCTTTGAGGCACCTGTGGTTTGTGGGTCATTTGCACAGAGTTCAGAAAACAACACAAGAAAAAGAGAAATCGCACGATCTCGGTGGCCAGTTCATATCACCTCCATGTGAGATGACCATGCCTTCGAATCTCTGGTACAGGAATTTGCAATATGGCACGGAGCGCCGAAATGTTGAAACCACATGTCGTTGGTGTCCATATCATCCAATTCAGGTCAAAAGAAGTTGGTAATCATCGACCTATAGTACTCGCCGTTGACGGTGGTGTTCCTGCAATTCCAAAATCTTCACCAAACAGTGACTTTTTCGGAATTTATTGGATGCTCGTGGATGTTATGAGGATTGGTACCGTTCCATATTCAAGAATTTTGTTTTGTTGGCGTACCCGTTCATCCAGACCCGTTCATCGCTAAAGATGATTTTTGAATGAAAATTTGGGTCAGTTTCCAACTGCTCCAGAGTCCATTCGCAGCGAGCACACGTCTATGGTCTATGTCTATGGTCGTTTACCTTCAGACCCTCGGTCAGTTGAATTTCGTACGGATGCAGGCTCAAGTCACCACGTGAAATCCGCCAAGTTGTGGTCTGAAAAAGGCAGAGTTCTTGTGAGTGAAGCGAAGTCCGGTGCCTCGGATTTCCTCTCTGTAAAATGATAAAGGCGACCGAAGAACATATTGTTGAAACAATTTTATCATTTTCCCGTGTTGTTAAACGCTATGCCAATCTGTTTTTTTTTGTGACCTAGTGGAAATCTTCATAGACACGATGAGCACGTGCCCAAAGTAGTTAAAGATTTTAACTCACTAAAACCACCACCCTTTTTGTATTTGTGTTGCAACTAAGTCTGCCACTTAACTAGCAATTTTTTTGTATCACGAGTACGTAATGAATGTTTGGCAGGTAACTTTCCTTTGAAATTGCATGCTTTTTCCGCAATTATAGCGCGGCTTGTTATTATCGGGCCAAATCCAAGCGCTTAGTTCTTTGAAGACGCCGCAATAAAATTGTTTCGTCAAGAATTTGGAGGAACGTTGTGTTAACGTGTCCTTATAAACTTTTTTTTTATGTTTTCGTACAAAATTTTTCTTTTCATCTTTTACTGCGGGAATACCCAGATCTCTGCGTAGATCTTCATTCCTTATGTACCACGGCTCATTGACGAATGATCTTTAATTTTGTTTTCAAAAGTTTGTAGGATATTTAGATTCGTTTTACTGGTACAACCCCATAGTTGTAAACCATATGTCCAACCCGGTTTAAGCACTTCGTTGTATAAAAGTAGCTTGTTATCAAGGTTAAGCTTCGAATATTTTCCAAGCAACCAGTGAAGTTGTCTGTATTTATTGTATGGTAGTGGGTGAGTATTTATTTTTAAGTTCTTCGCATTTTTTTTTTTACATGCGACTTACATTTAAATTTTGCATCGAGCATCATTTCGAGATATTTCGCTTCATTTGCAAAAGGGACTCGAACCGGAAAATTTGACAGATATAGCTTCAACAATATGGCCACTGTCAACTGTCAAAATTAGGTAGTCCTTGTTGGAAGACTCTTTAGAAACTTTAGATAAAAACGAGATATTTCGCTTCATTTGCAAAAGGGACTCGAACCGTATTTCGAAAATGCCAATTTGACAGATGTAGCTTCAAAAATATGGCCACTGTCAACTGTCGAAATTCGATAGTCCCTGTTGGAAGACTCTTTAGAAACCGACCTCAACCAACTTGAAGTGCCCAACTGAAGGCAGTAAGCTAGGGACCGGAAAAATTTCAGAGGCATGTTGATCTGGGGCCCAGGCTCATGACGAAACGAAATATTCTGGCATTAACGTCACATGAGGGTCCACTTAGCTTCTCTTTCATACAATAATGTTCGAAGTTTTTTTTTATGCTTCCTGTTTGACACCTAATCCGTACAACAAATTTGAAAAGCTTCTCAGGGCATTGTTACATTTGAAAGTCTGTCAGACTTTCGCAAGAGTTGGAGTTGTGACTTTCGGGAATTGAGCCATTGACCCAGCGCTTTGTAAGCCGGCACACTAACCACTAAGCCAACGCACCTGCCCATACCGGACATAAGCGCCACTTAAGCAAGATGTCACCATGACACAAATGCAAATCTTTACTGATCTTATTCTTGACTGATCTTAAATGATCATAGAAATCCGTTACCAACAATTGTTCGTGTGACGAAAAGTCAAAAACACGCGTTTCAGTTCAGTTGAGTTAATTGTGTTACTCTATTTGGTGGAGGTGCAATTTTAAAAGGGAAACCATGAGAATCGTCTTATAGCTATGAACACTTCCTAGGATACATCCTAAACCTGTAAAATTAATCCATTATAGGTGAGATGCACCAACTTATTTATATAACAAGTGACTTCCAGCCAGCTAACCTGTTGGTTAGTAAAAATGTTAAAATGTGTTGGACCAGTTTTTTTAGCGTTACTGCATTAAATGCAGCGATAGATAACATCCTTTACATTCTCACATAATATAGCCACCTTGATCGGTCTCTCTTGTCTATTGAATGACTATCTAATGTCACTCTGTAAAAAAATATTTTTTATCGTTATCCAATATCATGTCACGGTCCCTACGATTGTCCACATATGACATTTTTGTTTAGCCTCACTTGATCCACTTATCCCTCGCTTTTTTAAATTGCCATGATGCAAGTCCATACCACAGCCCTCAAGGGCTTTGCTCCAGATGCCCAGTTGTTATATTTTGTTCTCCCCCCCAATCCATGAGAAGAATCCCACTTCAAAGTTAATCGATTAACCACTATCAACATGTGTTGCTCAGAAGAAATCTTACACCTTCGGACAGCAACATGACGCCAAACATTTTCGTTACCCCACATTGCATTCGAAACTGGAATTCGATTCGGAACTGAGAGAAAATGAATTCTCACCTCACTACAGGGGTAATTCCATTCCAATTCCAACACCAGACAAAAAAGACACCACACTTTCCAATGCTCGCGCGGTAAGCAGCCGCCTTTCTGTTTTTTTTTCGTGTGGTGCGCTTAACCTTTTTGTTGTTGGTGTTATCTCGTCAACTCGACGAGACGACACAAACTCTGTGCGAGAACGAGTGAGCGGAACGCATAGTCCATCCAGTCGAGGTCGTTACGTTGTCAGAGTCGGGAACAGATGATATCTTCCCTTGCAATTTAAAAAAGATACTTTTCTTGTTTCATGTGTTGTGTTGGTTTGTTCGCTTCTTCTGAATTTGCATACTGTAAATAAAATACGCCGCGATTGCATAAATAACGGTCAAGTAAAAGGTGAAATTTGCAAAAATTTGTTTGTAAAAAAAAATTCGAAGAAAAAGTGAAAAGATTGTGAAAACATATTTGCGTTACTTCATTTCGAGAAAACGGCACAAAAGGAAGAAAAACGTCCTTTTCTCCTTGTGTAGGTATAATATCCGATCCCAAAAGTGTTTCATCAGTGTGTGCGTGCATAAGTTCCCAAAAAAAAAGAGAAAGAGAGCAAAAATATAGTTTCCATGTGTGTTGGTGGAAGGGAATGACGAGAAACGCGCGTGAAAGAGGAAACAATAGCGAACAAAAATTAAAACAACAAGGAGAAAATTGGTTACTAAATTTTCCTTTTTTTTTTGTTTGTGTATTTGGATCTCCTTGAGTTCGAGATGCCGGTATGGTAATGGTAACGATAACAAAAAAAAAACATGTTAGCTTCCCCATGGTGCGACGAAAATGGTGGTGAATATAATGAATCCTCTTAGATGTTGCTCAACACGAGAAATGCACTGTAGATATTTTTGTTTCGTTTTATCTCTGAATGGGAAGTCCCATGAACCTGAGTTCACCGTTGATAAGGAATGTGAATGTGATATGCTAGGGGGAGACGTTATCGATAGGGAATACCTACCTACTATTATTTTTTTAGAAAGGCATTTAAAAAAGAATAATTGAATTTTGTATCTAAATGCATACTAAATATAAGAAGAGACGTATCTGCTAGTCACAAACCTGATTTAAATCACGTGTTGAATTATGTATGGCTTTCGGAATAGATTTACTTCGGATAGTTACTCATTGGTCTTTACACAGGCTTATGGATTGCAAAAAATAAAAATTGGAATCATTTTGGCGCACAGGTGCACTTTACCTCTACGTCGACGCGCAATAGAGTTGCAACATTCCATTCCGGTTGGATGAAGCAAAAAAAAAATGTTGTGGTGTGTTGCAAAGATAGACTTGGCTATTAACACTTTTTTCTGGTTTTGAATTAACCTATTCATGTTAGGGTCGTTGTTTAAAGCCGCTGTTTGAATTCACAATGAATGCTGATTGAAGGTGCGAATTTCTCAACCAGTTAAGTTGTTCCATTCAACTTTGTCTATTGCATACAACAAAATAATAGAATTTGTTAAACTTTTACAGTTTCTGATAAAAGATTATTAAATAAATAGATAGATATTATGGAGAGCTTTAAAACTATCCCACATACAAAAGTGTGGCACACTTTGTCGCAGAGATATTCGAATAGAACATTTCAAGCACACAGAAAAAGATCATCATGTTCCACGCGCAAAAAAGCAAAGAATTCTCCATGCATTACTATACTACACCTACTGCAGGATGTAACCATAAATGATAGTCCATATTGTTTTTTTTTACGTCACTGAAATGGCTAAAAACACATTCACCCTCGAAAACGATCGTTGTCGAAACTATTTATGCGCTACAGTCTGGAATGAACCTGGGTCTCTACCAAGATGCCCGGTCTTTAGTTAACTCTGCGTGCCACTAAGGGCTAGATCTTCCTATACTGCGTTCAACGCTTACCTGGGAATCGAAGACTGCGAGGAGGAGATTTATTGCAGAATCACTCTTCGTGGTTGAAGGCATCTTTAACGTCCAATGCGAGTTGTTTTTTTTGACTAGGGGAGTGCATTATTGTGCAGCTCGTTGTTGGTTAAATATTGCCTCCATAGCATGTCATCGCAAATGGGTACGAAGATTTTTCAAAGAATGACCAAAGATTTCTTTATCGATTCTCGACAGGTCCAATCTTCAGCGCCGTAGATCAGGACTGTGATGATCATGGTTGTTGTTAGTTCGGGTGAGGGCTATACTTACTTAAGTAGCGCTACAGTCCGGAATGAACCTGGGCCTCAAGCAACATGTCTCTCCAATTAGCCCGGACCTTAGCTAACGGCCTCCAGTTGCACACTCCAAGTTGGTTGATGTCGGTTTCTACTTGTGCGCGCCACTTAAGGCGAGGTCTTCCTCTACTGCGTCCAATGTCTGGCTGGGAATCGAAGACTCTGCGAGCCGGAGTATTGGTGTCCATTCGTTCTACATGTCTGAGCCATCATAAACGTCCAATGCGGAGTTTTTTTTGACTAGGGGCATGTCGCTGTACAGCTCGTATAGTTCTTGGTTGAATCTTCGTTTCAATAGTCCGTCAAAGCAAACGGGACCGGGGCTTTAATACTAAATTGCTTTCTAGATCAGGGTCTTGTATAGGATCTCCTTAGTTCGGGTGTGGGCTTTAGTACTAAATCGCCTTCTTAGCCCAATGAAACAAGAGTTGACAAGAGTAATGCTTCGTTTAATTTTTGACGAGATGTTGTTGTCAGAGCTAACAGCGAAGCTGATGTAAACAAAGTCTAGTACTGCCTTAAAGTTATATCAGTCAATGGTGACTTTATGTCCAATTCTTCGAGTTGACAGCGTTTACTTGGTCTTACCCTCATTTACTGCTTAACCCATTTTTGCCGCTTCCTTTTGCCTATGCCATCACATTAGGTAAGACCAATGATTACAATATCGTCGGTGTATGGCTGTAATTGCACAGATTTTTGAAAAATTGTGCCACTCTGGTGTTGGCTGTGGAGTTTTGCACAATCCTCTCAAGAATACGATTGAAGAAGTCACATGACAGTGCATCGCCTTGCCTAAATCCTCTTCTGTTAACGAACGTGTCGGTGATGTCTCCCAATTGTTATTTTGCGAGTGTGGGCGGTGTACCGAATCTAGACAGATTCGTCTCTATGAATTATGTCGTATGCCACTTTGAAATCGATTATAGGTGTTCATATGGATTCCTTGGGATTTGCCGAAGTATATAGATTTGATCAGTTGTATACTTTCATGTCCTAAAACCACATTGATAAGAGCCGATCAGGTTGTTGGTAAACGGTTTCAGGCGTTCACATATTACGGCAGATAGGAGATTGTCGGTGATGTTTACGAGACTTATGTCTCTGTAGTTGGTGTAGTTTAGAGGGTCTGCTTTTTTTGATCAGTCGCTCTATGGTTAGTGCGATGAATTGCCTCGCAGAAGGTCTGGGGTCGATTCCCAGTCGTAGTAACACCTAAGTGGTTTTTTATCCTCTCGTGATGATCTGACAAATCATCCGAGTAGTACCAATTGTCGAGAAGAGTCTATCTCGACTTAGTCGCTCGGAGTCGCCAAAAATATGTTTTTATTTTGGGCATACAATTCTGCGGTTCCATACTTCAGGCAATCTTTTATCCGACCAAAATTTGGTAATGAATTGAAGGACGCAGCCCTCTTAAGTTAAAGCTTCTCTGCTCTTGCCCAACGCTCTCAAAAAAAAATTCCACCTGGGACACTACTTCCTTGACACTAGCTAATATTAATGTCAGAAACCTCCTCTGTATCCTAGTTAGCTTTGAAATCTGTGGACGGCTTTAGAAACAGCCTTTAACCGCAACCTACTAGGTCAAGTTCAAAGATCAGCTTGCATATGCATTGGCGGAGCTCTTAGGAATGTAATATCCACGAAGGATATTAGCATCTTCAGCGACAGCCAAGTCAAATCACAATCAAATCCCTGGAAGCAATCTCGTTCAATTCGGAATTAGCTCATGAATGCCTACTGTCTTCTAACGAGAAGGCGGGGCATTTTACCATTCACCTCTTTTGGTCGCCGGGCCACAGAGACATGCCAGACAGGGCACAACCCTTGAAATTTTATCGCCAGTAGATATGATAGGTATGCCCATGGCTAAATGTTAATCACGGATCAAACTAAATGCGATCAAGAAAGCAAACTGCTGATGGATAAACGCAAAAAGACTAGGCCCCTTCAGCATCGCGTGCAGACACTACAATCTAACCTAACCTGGCTCGGATTCAACGGCGTTTAGAACGGTAGCGATGGAGTTAAGTGAGAAAGCTTATAAGGAAGACAAGTCTGCGACTTGGGCAAGTTCCCAAAATACATATGGTGTTCCTTATTGCCGACCCCAACAAAATAGAAATAACAATGGTCCAAAATGGGTTTCATGTGGTGCTCGATGTTTTATCCGCGTCTTGTTGTTATGAACTTTAATTGAAAAACTGGAGCTTTTTCCTATGAGTCTGAAGCAGAGATGGCAGAAATGACACTTTTTTTTTACTAACTACATTTGTTACGTCTGCTACGTAATTGAGGTAGTTAATGTAGTTAAACGTAGTGAACGTAGGAAAATGTAGTAAACCCAGTGGTATCTGTCAAAATGTATATTGGGTTGCTTGTTTCATGAAATAATTTATTTAGCACGGAATTAATTGTGAATTGTGTGAAATTTGTGAGCAAAATCAAAATAAACGATAACAAAAATGAAAGACAACATTCCGAACTTATCGAGAGAAACGAAACTCCATAATTATCCAGACAATCTAATGTCTTTATTTCGTCTAAACAAAGTTGTTTGCCACGCCCACTTTTTCGTGGCGTTTTCATACAAAAATTTGTATCCCCACCCCATAGCATAAACAGGCGAAAATATATTGTGTGTGCGAAGATATATTTTGGCAAAAAATAATGTGACGTCTTGGTTGTTTGTCAGATTTTAGCAAGAAAATGGATAAAATTGTTACTTTCAAGATTTGAATGCGTGAGTCATCGCTTAGTAGTCAAATGCACTAACCTCTACCCAAATTGTACAAAACTGTGGCCTAAAAATCATTGCATGTCTGGAAAAAAAACCTACAAGCTAAATTCTTCCCAAGTACTTCAGTAAATTCAAATGGATCTCTAAATCTATTCATAGTTCCCTCAACGTTTAGTTACAAATGAAATAAAAACGAATAACCTCCTTAAACTAATTAATCCCCCACCACATCCCCATCAAAAGCACCGCTAAACAAAACTCTTGACATTAAAACAGAGGACGGTGACAAAAAAAAAGTATCTCAAACAATACTAAGAACTTGAACCTCAGTATATGTAGTTGCCACCGTCACATAATCTAAACAATAACTCCGAGGTAATTGTTCGCCACTTGTCACAATGATTTATTCAGCCAGTAGCTATACGGCGCAACAAATCTTCTTGGAATTCAATTGCAGTCCAAGTCCATTCACTCACAATGAGAGGTGAGTCTCTGTGAAAATATGAAATACGATACTTGTCAACGTAGAGGTATCTTCTCGACCAACCACAGCTGGAAACAAAAAAAATTGTTTTCGTTGTCAAACAGACATGAACGTTATCTACACCCCGATTACAGATATTGTCTTACTCCACAAACGATACAAGGAATACCACAGAAAGCGTTTCCACTTTTTGCGAATACTGCAATTCCATGCAGTCTATGGATTTATCACTCTATACACACCGCACCAGTATGCACAGATACTCGGTATCTGTGTGTCGAAGCCGATTCCCAACGCATGGCTGGGTGTGTTATCTAATCTTTTGTTTATCTTTGGATTTCATGAAATAAATATTTGTGCATTTCATTCTTTCTGATTGAATGACAAACTGTGAAATTTAGGTCTTAAAAATAAATCGATAACGGTTTGTGGTTCTCATTCTTTTTTTTCAAATTGAAATCTTAATGAAAAGTTGTAACGCAACTAGTTGTCGGAGTCGATGGAGACTGACGCGACGTTTATTGTCTCAATTAAGACGGCGTCTAGTTAGCGGGGCTATGAATGTATTATGCCCACTTGATCTTTTCACATTGATCGCATTTGATTGGAGGAATTGATTGAGAGAACTTTCGAGTGTTTTAGTTACGATGTAGCTGCATCTATGCTGAGAATTGACCGTTGATGCCTTAGGTTTAAAAAAATGAAGGTCAGTGGATGAGAGGCCAAAGAGAAACGCGTTTCGTAGAAACAAAATGGTAGGCCGCCGTTTCGTGGTTAGGCGCTTAGTTGTTCAGTGGAACCCAAATTTCAAAAAATCTATGGAATTAATATAAAAGTTTCAAAAAAAGTCTGCGAATTTCAAAACAACACCATTACACGCTACACAATTAGTTCGCACACAACCCATGAAGTAAGTCATCACTAGACGCTACCTCCCAACTACGTTTTGATCGGTAGTGGTTCAATCTGAAAGATATTTACTTGCCGACAGTCCGCAATGAATTTGGTCCTCAATCAACATGCCTCTCCACTTAGCCCGGTCGTTAGCTAACTGTCTCTAGTTGTGTACGTCAAGTTGGTTGAGGTTGGTTTCTACTCGTGCGCGCTACTAAAGCAGGGTCTTCTTGAACTGCGTCCGACGATGTCTGGCTGGGAATCGAAAGCACTGCGAGCCGGGTATTGGTGTACATTCACCCAACATATCCTAGCCATCTTAAACGACCAATGCAGAGTTTTTGGGCCGAGTGTATGTCGCTGTACAGCTCGCATAATTTTTGGTTTTCTAAATAGCCCGTCAACGCAAACGGGAATGAAGATTTTTCGAAGAATTTCTCACACAAAATGCTAAAAAATGTCTTCATCCACCTTTGATACAGTCCTAGCTACAGCGCCGTAAAGCAGGACTGAGATGATCAGGGCATTGCATAGGATCTCCTTGATAGTTTGACTGAGTGATTAACACAAGGGATCACAAGGGTAATTCTTCGTTTCATTTCTGACGAGATGTCATTGTCATTGTAAAGTAGACCCTACTACCTCAGAGTTATATCTGTCGATGGTGGCGTTCTGTCCAGTTTGTCGATGTTGTGTGTCCTTTCGAGCATATACTTGGACTGACATTTAAAGCTAAAAGGATTTAGCTGTATCCTTCTCTATACCTACACTAGCAAACGTGGCTGAAAAACCAGCCACCATCTGTCGATGGTAGCGTTCTGTCCAGTTTGTCGATGTTGTGTGTCCTTTCGAGCATATACTTGGACTGACATTTAAAGCTAAAAGGATTTAGCTGTATCCTTCTCTATACCTACACTAGCAAACGTGGCTGAAAAACCCGAAGCTAACACAGCTTCGGGGTTTCGTTCAATCCTGTCCAGAATAATGTTGAAGGAAGTGCATCGCCTCGCCTAAATGATTTTTTGGTATAAAATGTGCCGGTAAAGTCTCGTTCGACCCTGATGGATCAGCGAGAATTCTCCATTGTCAGCCTACACAAACGGACGCGTTTGTGCGGTATACCAAAACTAGACATGGCTCTGTATAGTTGGTCTCAACGAATGCTATCGAATCCGGCTTTGAAATAAATGATTAGGTGTTGGGTATCGATTTGGACTTCTTAGGTTATTTTTTTTCCAGGATCTGCCAAAGTGTGAAGATTTGATCTGTTGTGGACTTTCCTCGCCTTAAACCACAATGAAAATGGCCGATCAGGTTGTTTGTCAACGCTTCCAGGCGTTCATGTATTACGGCGGATATAATCTTGCAGCCGATGTTGATGAAACTCATGCCTCTTTAGTTGGCGCAGTTTAGAGGTTCTCGTTTTTTGGATCGAGCAAACGAGGTTCTATTTTTAGTCATACTTTTATCCGACTAAATTTTTATAATGAGTTAGTGAATGTTACTTAATAAACCATCTTCAACGGGTTTATAAAGCTTGCCGGGAAGGCCGTCATTTCCCACCTTGTTAAGTTTTAGTTTAGGTAGATATTGCTATCCTAACTTGACTTAGGCAGGGTGGTTAGTTTCGTCGGCAATATTGAATGGTTCGCTTTGCCTGAAAGCGGGAAATTGTTCGTCATTGTAGTTTAAAAGTCTGCGGAAGTGGTTCTTCCATACCCTCAGTGTTGACTTAGTCTCAACAAAGGCCTTTCCTTGTTCGTCTCGACAGTATTCTGTCCTTGTCTTGTATCCCTGGCTATGATAGTTTTTCATCCTAGCACATGTCATCGTGTTTCCTGGATGGTAGTAAAATCTGGTTTGTATCAAGTTGAGGCTTTTGCTAGTTTTCGGCTGCACCTCACCACCTCTGTTTAATGTTATCACCTTTCAGGCGCAGACACAAACATCGATGGCGCGATGGTTATTGCGATGAAGTTCTAGGTTCGATTCCCAGCCGTAGCAACACCAAAATGATTTTTCACTGGCCGTTCTCTCGTGAAGATCTGACAAATCATCCGAGTAGTATCAATTTTCAAAAAAAAAAAACGGATCTCAAATGAGCCGTTCGAAGTCGGCATAAAACGACCCCGCCGTGCATGAGGTACACACGGTTGTGGAAAAGCTAGACCCTGAGCCTGTTACGCCAAAAATGTGTGTTTTTTTTTTTTTAATCTGAACTGCGATCTTACTCCGTTACCGTTTGACAAATTAAGAATTTCCCCATGACAATTAAAGCCGTTAATATTTGTCAGACTTTGTGAGAAAAAAATGTTTCCTCAAGTGCTTGAAAACTCAGTAAATCCTTGACTCACATCGATTTCAAGACAACATCTTCCCAAGTCAAGGCCTCGCTTCTCTCTTCACCTTTCAGAATTGCACAAGCTTCATCCAAACCAACACCACACCCTTAAGTAAAAAAATTTCGAAAATTCCATACTTTGCCTGCCATTGTCACTTGTATCTAAAATTATCCGTTCGCTTTATAATTTCATTTGGTTACCATTCTCTTATCCCCTTTCGTATGCTGGATATTGTATTTTCGTCTGCAGACACATACACGCGTGTTTGTGTTGAAAGGAAGTACCAGTGTCGTAGAAATATTTCCTCAATCCTCAGCACCCTCTTCGGCAGTCGCCATCACATTCACATCTGTTATCCGAATTTGGTGTCTACCAGCCTCGGCAAACATTCGTCCCTCCCTATAGTCGCCTGCGAATTGTACGCATCCTTAACCCTGAAAATTGGAAATTCTTTTATTTTTGGAACTCACAAATACGTATGGGGACGGATGGATTTGGCGATGGATAGATACATCACCCGGTGGTGATGATGCCGGTTTGTTGGTCTCATGTGTTATTTGATGGTGAATTTCGCCATATTTTCTATGTGTGTGTATGTGTCTTTGGTGTCCTTTTGTTTTACTTGGCATCTTGCCAGCAAATGAAGACGTCCATATGTAAACTCATTCACAGGCTGGCAAACTGTACAGCTCCTCTTGAATTCCAACTCTCTATTGTTGCGTAACTAGGTTAACGGTATTTGGTAGATGCTTGCACACGGCAAAGCGGCTCACAGATGATACTCCTTTCAGCGCAAAATCACGAAAAAATTGCGCTCATCTGTGTGTGTGTGTGTGTGTTTGTAAAGCCCTTTGCTTTCTGGAGATAAACGAGAGAAATGGAATTTATCTGTAACTGCCACATGGACCGTTTTTTTTTTTTTTTTGCAAACGAATGTGCATCTGAATCTGAAGTGGTAATGAGAAGGACAAAAAAAATATCACAAGGGGTACAAATGCAAATACAGAAGAGAACGAGCTGATGAGTAACCTCCTCCTGCCTCCAAATACCTACACAGGCTAGAGCTTTCTTTTCTGTTAATAGAAATGTCCGGTGGCAATTAAAGAGGAACCGCGAGTGACAGCGGAGCACCACCATCATCACACACACTCACAGAGAGATTTCATTGGAAATTTCCGCATTAATTAGCAATTGAGCATTCACAATGAAGCCGAACGAATTCGGTGCTTGTATGTGTTAGTGGGGAAGGAACAAAAAAAAAAAAGTGCCAGCCCCAGTGAGCTGAGCTGATCTCGAATCGGTGATGTATGGTTTTGTTTGTTTGGCTTGACTTTATTATTTGCTTTTACCAAAGAGCCTCCCCCTACCCAACTCCCCCACATATTTTCCATTTTTAAACGATTTCATACTTGTATTTGTATGGGTACCTGGTTAACCCCTAGAGGCTTTAAATCGCATGGTCTTGCCACCGCTACAGTTTCAGTTCCGTTTTGGAGACGCGAGATACACGAGATAAGACTAAACGACGAACACTTTCGACACTTAACGACGCGGCGGTTAATTTTTTTTTTGGCGCGGTGTTATTTTGTGCTTCCTTTGGATATGTGCTTCCTCCTGTGAGACATACCACGTCCGGTAACTGAATTTTGCAAAAGATACGCTATTTCCTTTTTTTTTTGTTAAGATTTCTTGTTGCACCCATTCCAACCCTGTTGGGGTGGTGGTTGGTTCCTTTTGTAATGAGATTATACACAAAACTAGGATATGTTTACAAACACATGTTAACATCATGCTGTTGGCGAAAATTGTGTAGCAAAACAGAAATTCACGAAGAAGACGAGAGAATCCAAAACGAATGTGTAGTTGAAAGGAAGAGCGCCATTTTTTTTGTTGCCTTTTATCGATTTTTTTTTTGCGGCCTCCTGTGGGGCCTGTGTTCTGTTGCTCAGTATATGACCTTATGTGTGTACCATGAGGGGTGAATTCAATTCCATGGTTCTAGTACTCCGGTGTCGGTGATTCAAGGGGACGCCTAGAGAGCGAGAGGGCGTTTTCATTTTAAGGAGTTAGGTACTCTGTGCGTATTTGTTTTTTCTTCGTTTCATTAAACAAATGAAAGCTGCTAGCGCCTGGTGTGCCCTGTGCCGTCTAATGGCCAATGCTGTCAAGGAGTTTGATCATTTATACCGAAAGGATACTCTTGCGTTGCGCAAATAAATATAGATAGTCGTGTGTTTAATTGTTGTCTACTTGAGATAGGATGTGTGTCGGTAGTTCATACTATCGTGGAGATAATTAAAAAGAAAATCTATTTGGTTTTGAAAAATTACATTCGTGCCAGCGCTCATTAAAAAAAAATATGAAAAACAGTAACGATATCCTTGAGTTGAGTCAAAAGCTAGGACAACATATTGCTTATTCGACCCTGACCTCGCTTGTCCATAAATTGTTTGGTGTTTGTCGGTTGGGGTTTTTTCTCCTTCGTTTACTTTTAATTTTTTAAATTGCCCTTTACAAAGGGGAGTGTCCTGCTAGTGTGTGAGTGTTGATTGCAATCGGGAACGGACTTACTTGTCATGAGAACTATGATTTGTGTGCGACTTGCATATGGCTGGATATTAAAACCGGGTGATTACTTAATTCGTTCCCGATATTTGGTAGCAGGCGGTTAATATAAATTCCCACTTGAGGAATCTGAACAGGGTAGGTCTTCAAACACCAGTAAACTATGTGTTAACCTATTTAGCTCCTTACAAAAAACATAACAGTCAATGGTGCTTTCGAACTAAGGCGCAGATTTAGCCTTGATTGTTTGTAAGTCTTTAGCAAGACGACCACTTCGCTGACAAGGATACATCAATGCTGAGATATGGTGTACGAAAAGTCAGTAAATCCTTGACAGAATTCTTAGCACAAAGAAACAACAATTTGTCAGATTATTCTTAGTTGAATTTCCGACGAGATGTCATTGTCAGAATTTTATAGCGATCGCTTGTGGATCTGCAAAGCAAATGCAAGTTTTTCATCCTTGAGGCTTACTTTGGCGGAATTTTGCTGATGATCTGCGGTAAGCATACCATGGGGTCATCTCCTGCAGAAGTCACTCTAGGCAGCTTTCTTCAGCTTCAGTTCAGCTGCTCGTTTTCTTTATTTTGACCGAAATTTTGGTCATCATCAAGGTGACAGCACCTACGTTTTTTATTTCACTGTCCTGCTGAAGTCTGACAAACATCCAAGAGTAAAACTGCCATTAGAAGCTCTTAAAATTTGCTGTTCGTTAGTTTAAAACGGCAGGTTCTCTTCTTTGTGGCAAAAATAATAAATTCGCGAAGACATATGAAGGGAGAAGCTAGACTTGAGGCACTATATGGGCCGTTTTTGCAAGTTTTATATATTTTTCTTCAAGTAGTTCCGCCATATTATCAGCATCTACTTTTTTTAGTTTGGCCTTTTATTGCAGGTTTTCACGTTTTACATTTTGATAAAACTTTCATTCCAGCAGGTATATCTGATCTTTTAAAAAAGGTATTCTTATTACCGTCTTTTGCTGTAAAGCTCCGCTTCGTCATCAGTCTTCGCCAGCTGAGTTACATTTTTGGAATATTCTTTGGATGGGAACTACCGTCGTCATTATTTGTCAAACCGGAGTTATCTTGTTGATAAAGCGGTAGAGGCCTATCCAAAACATTGCGGCTTCCCTTAATTTATCAAAAATTCAAGTCCGTTTTACAAAAGTCTGAACTCATCGAATTATGATGAACCAATTTTTAAGCCGATGTTAGTGTTATAGTTATAGACATTGGGATGATTAAAGTGCTACTTATGCGCCTCAAATATAACACCGACATGTATGTGGAGTAAATGGAATCTAATGCTTCTTGCAGGCGTTATACATTTGCCTCGCTTACTACAGTGCTACAGGCCGGAATGAAGCTGGGCTAACATGCCTCTCCAATAAGCCCTGTTCCTATGTGACTACCTCAACTTCTGAACTTCATGTTGGTTGAGGTCGGATTCTATTTGTGCGCGGCACATAGGTCGAGGTCTTTCTCTACTGCCTCCGACGCCTGGCTTAGAATCAAACACTCTACCCAGCGGAGTGTGTCCATTCGATCTTCATGTTCTAGCCATCTTACAGGTTGGTTCAATACGGTGTTTTTTTTTTTGTTTGCAAAGGTATATGTATTTAAGTTCTTCGTTGAATCTTTGTCTCCATAGGGCATCAGCACAACCGGGGCCGAAGAATTTTTCTCTCAAAACGACCAAGGATTCATTCATCCACTAAGGAAATTCATTATAAGCAGGGACCGTACTGCTTATAATGATTTTCCTCAGGAGTTCGAGTGAGGGTCTTATAAAACCACTTACTTTTTCAAAGTTGTAGAGTTCGATGTTGATGTTCTGTGAAACTCGTCGATGTTGTCGGCAAGAACTTTAAGGTCTTCATACGTGACAGACAATAGGCCCGGAAAAAGGAAAGAGACTTGGTGTAACTCTTTCCTATTTCCCTCGTTCTTCGTCTTTCGATTCGCAACTTGCGAAAAATATACTTCAGAGGCATCCTTAGTTAAGTCCGAGTGTTTATTGATTTGTTTAACTGATAGATGAGGGCGATCTCTTTGAGACCTACGCCATTAAGAAATAACCACCGATAGCTCATCTTCACTTAAGGCGATCCACTTTTAGTATACGCTAAAAGGGCCAAAGACTACCTCTTTTATAATTAAGACTACAAGTGATCACTCAGTTCTACTGCACTGAGTTCCTGGACACATCCGAGTCAAAGCAACTAGCGGACGGGCAATCGTAACTGCCCTCAACACCACCAGATTCCGTTACGAGTAGATGTACATGTTTTACCGGCCTTCAACACTGCTAAGAGCTTAATTGCCAATAACTGCCTCAAGCCCAACTTTCTCATTAAGTTCTGTGTGTGTGCCAAGTTATATTTGTGCCACGATGAATGGGACCTTCTGCTTAATGCGACCTCCGTCTTCTTCTCAAAACAGATTTTGCACAGCTGACTCTAAGCGATGTTCCTCTGTGGACAGAGTTTATCCTTCTCATGTATGACTAAGTACATGTGACCGAGTCCCGTTTGAGGGCTACGTATATGAGGATTGATTTGCTTAATGTTGCAAGATGATTTCTTTTTGGCTGCCTTGGTCCTCCAATAATCGGCATAATCCCTGATATTCCGGCGACTTCTAAGCTGTCTTTTTCAGTCGTGTGCGTTAGGTGTTCTCTGAAGTTAAGCTTGCGGCCTAGGACCACCCGTAGGTATTTTATGTAGGACTTTGACTCGATTTTGTGCTCTACCGCTTTATGTTTTAAGCTCTCGACTTTTGTACGGCTGCTAATGAGAACGGCATCTGATTTATTGTCCGCCAGTTCTAACCATGACGAGCTTAGCTTATATCTTTACAACTTGGAAAGTGTTTTTGCAATTGGGGGTCACTTCCTCTATGATTTGGCCACTACTACCATTGCGATGTCGTCTTCGCCGGCGTATCTGATAATGCTCACCGCTCTTGGTTTCGTTATAGTCTTAACTCCATCATAAATAATGTTCCTTAGAGCTGGTCATAGAACTGACCCCTGTGGTACTCCTGTTGTGATTTCATATGTTTTCGGTCCTCTGTCTGTGTCAAAACAGGCCCAATTGCTCAGGATGCGTCTAATTTTTCGAGGTGGAAATTTCACTTTAATCATTCATAGGGGCTAAGTGCTCTTTCGGCAGCGCTTGTTCCGAGTTAAATGGTGTATTTCCTGAAAACTTTCTACCGCAAAAGTCGGCCTTTACTTTTTGTGTTGTAGCTACCGATCCATTACTTCTATGTTGGGAATGAAGAGTGGGTAAAATTTGACTTTTGCTATTGACCGAAATCTCCGTCAGCCTGCGGGACCAGAAGTTTGTAAGTAACTCTTTCGTTGTAGGCATTGTCTGTGGGTTCCATTGTTTGGTTGACTACGTTTTGCTGATTGATTGAAACTAATCTTTTCTCTTCAGCAGGATGATGCAAAGCCATTGTCTAAACGCCTTCTTTTTTGCTGCTACATCTAAGTCGCATTGAATCATGGTTTGTTGGATCCTGTGTTATAGTGTGAGGAATGAATAGTTCGCTTTCTGGTTATTTCCAATGTTCACCGATTTGTAGGGTCCCTTAAAAAAGCGACATCAATTGCAAAAAATTAAAATAAAAATCCTTCCGCTTATGGAAATAGCTTCATTAGGAACCCATGTAAAAGTTCCAAACATTTGAAAAATTCAGACAAAAGCGTGTCATAAAGTTAAAAAAAAATGCATGCACAGATTTCATATAGGAATTCAGTTCCGGACCACCCTGTGCCTTAACTTTCATTGCCACATTTTTCTGCTCCTTCATAAATTTTATACAAATGGCCTACGCACTCTCCAGACAACTAATGTACCTTCACTCGGCACACACCTCTCCTTATCGCAAGGTTAAACAGTGCCAACGTATATCTACCTCAAAACGTTGAATGATGTGTGCCGTGTCGTCAGAGGCGAAGGTAAAGGAGATTCACATCCCATCCATCCCCCCTTGCATCTTCGGCATAAGCTCATCGGCGCTGGCTGGCACGACAAACAAGTTAGCAGTTTTGCTGTCTTGTGTATCTAAGTATATCCGACTTATATTTGATGCTTTCTTGTGTACGGGCTTTGTGTTGTCCCTGTTGCCATCGTGAAGCAGCATCTTCAAGTTAAAAACTCCTTTAGGCAGATTGCTTGGAATGTTTTTTTTTTCTACAATTTCGTTTGTCAGCACTGTGCTGTTGAGCCATATTTGGGAAGGACAACTTTTCGCAACCAGAGATGATGTAGCCTTCCCCCCAAAAATGGTGCGGAGAATAGCACTCGTACAAGAAGACTTCGATTATTTCTTGAGATAACAGGCCGGAGGACATTCCATTAAGCAGCTTAAAGGCGCGTTTTTTTTTGTCTCCTTTTTTTTCCTGAGATGATGGGAAAATATACAAATAATTATATTCTCAAGGATTTATTTCCTCTTCATCACTCTTGCCGTCGCCGGTAGCCTTGATATAGATTTCATTTTTCATTTTCTTTGGGAAATTGTCATTTCAGAGTCCAAAGTGTCCGTAAATCAACTCGTTTACTGATAATGTGAATGGAAAATGGGGTGAGAAATGCATGTCAATGACATAGAAGACATACCACTATCAGGGGTATCCTTGTGCACGACGGAGCACTTGAAATAGTTTCAATCTCTTGTCGGGTTTTTGTAGGCTTTATCTGGGACTGTTTGTGTGTCAATGATGTTGAACTGTTGACTCATTTTGTATTCTCAGTGCCAACTGGAATGGATGTTATTTTTTGTCACAGTAGATGCATGAAGATGTACACTTTCGGATGAGAATTCGGAGAGGGAAATACTGTGTCCATGGACATTCAAGGGTCAAAACTTTGTGTCAAATGTCAAGCGGAATGCTTAAAGAGATTCAAGGAGTATAGCGAGCTAAGCTCTGTCATCGTTTTGAAACCCAGAATAAAAAAATTCCGTGTGATGTTATTAATTTTTAATATTTTTTACCATATGCAGAGTGTGTCTTTAATATCTTTTACCATATCTAGAGGGTAATAGTGTATCTTTATGGCAACATAAGGTTTCTTATGCACAAGTGGTATTTCCCCATTGTAAAAATTTGATGGTAAATTCACCCTCCATTATCGATTTAGAAGATTACCAAAAGTTCGCCGACTTGAAGCACTCACTGACAACTGCATGTAATTAAATTAACAGCCAATATAGGTAAAGTAATACACTTTGGCTCTTGAAATAAAACTCCGGACATAAGCGTCCGCATAAAGCACCAAGTTAAGCAAAACAAAGACATGAGGAAAAGTTCACACAACAAACGGAATAAAGCATAAACACGGTGCGCCGCATGCCGTCAAGTATATTGGAGTGCATTGCCCTCATTAACCAAAGTGCACAACACCGCTGCCACTATAGGCGAAGTGAAACACTCGTACGTATATATAATTAAAAGTAAAAATAAAAATAAAAAAAAAAACAAAACAACAACACATGCAGCTAAATAAAAACATACAAATGCAACAGCACCCTTATATGGTTGAGTATGCGCCGGTTATACACACTCTACTTGTTGCACTGATGTTGAATTGCAAGGGCCAAAGGCCCTTCAGATGTTTTTTTTTTTGTCTTAATCCAATAATTCACGGTGATATGGGTTTAATAAAAAAAAATAAAAAAAAAACTTTAAAGAGGGTGTTCCATCCTCTTGGGTACCATCCCGAGTCGTGGGTGCATGCATACATCAATGGTGGTCAAAACGACAACGAAATATGTTTATTTGTTGTCTGCATCTTATAGATTTATCGATACACAATGAGTATCTAAACAATGGGAATAAAGTCAGAGACCCCACGCCCCAGCACCCGACAACGACACCGCATAGTGTACGTTCCGCTGAAGTTTGGAGAACCCATGTTCTACAGTTGGATGAGAGTGGGCTCTTCCGTTCCCCCACCCGCACACAAAACGTTTGTCAGAATTGGTAGTGGTTCTGGTTTACCATGTACACTATCCTCCTGCTCGTCGTTGATTTGGGGTTATAAGTTATTTTTGAATATTGATTTCCAATGATTGCGGCGCAATGAAGCAGTTAGCTACTCAATTGAAAGTGGAGTGCAATCTAATTACTCGAACTACAGCGCGGTGAGCATCTAGCTTTTGGTGTTTCAATCTCGAATTGGGTTTACTTTGCGGCGTATTGTTGCCATGTGATTTTTTTTTATTTAATTCGATGAACTTGCAAGTATTTGAACTCAGTTTTAAGCGGTATATTCGAATCAGATGTCATTCTGATTCGAGGGATAAATATTGTTGAAAATATCAGATGATTAATTTTAAGTCGGAATTGGGCCGGAATACTTATCAAATGTCACTTTTACTGCTACCAACACCATTTCACCCGGCAGCACATTTCTCCTTAACCCTATTCCCTAATCCGAAATTATGTGACAGTTTCTCCATTACAATAGGTTAAGAGTCTTGTGTGTGTATTTGTGTGTCGAAATAATGTCATCTCAAGAGACTTATCCCCATTTGCTTTTTGAAAGCAGTAATCTTTTCCTTGAACAGGGATAATGGGATTTCCTTTCCATTTCAAAAAGAAATTGGAACAGAAAACCAGATTAGATGCACATTGCAACTCATCCACTTGATGTACGTGTATTTGATATCAGAAAATTGGGATTTTGGGCTCTTAAGCTAACGACAGAGTAACATGTATGAACAAAGTAATCTCCTATCTGGAATTATTATTAGAAATGTCATCAAATTCTTGAAATCTTGAAATTCTAAGAACAAAACACTTTGGAGGTCATTTTCAAAATGGTGAAATTGAAGAAACAAAAATCAGCTTAAAAGGATTTATATATTTAATTCATAAAAAAAGTTTTTGGACATACCCTTTCTTTTCCGCAAGTTATTTATTTGTGACGGGTGATCCAAGTAGAGATACTTTTTTCAATAGCCTTTTTTGACAGATCACGTGTGAATCGTGTCATGCTGTCATGTTATTTTTGTTTAGTATTGTTTAGCATTTCATAATGGAAAGACTTACGCGTGAACAACGTTTACAAATTGTTCAACTTTATTATGAAAATTCACGTTCAAGACGGCGCCACTTCCCACACATCGCATCAATCAATGGACTTATTGAGAGAACATTTCGGTGAGCACATAATTTCACGTTTTGGGCCGGTCGATTGGCCACCAAGATCGTGTGATATCACACCGTTAGACTTTTTCCTGTGGGGATATGTAAAGTCAAAAGCTTATGCCGACAAACCCGCTTCGATTCAGGCCTTGGAGGAAAACATCACGTGTGTCATTCGTCAGTTACCAGTCGAAATGCTCGAGCGAGTGATCGAAAATTGGACTCAACGGATGGACCATCTGCGACGTAGCAACGGCCAACATTTGATAGACATAATCTTCAAAAAATAAATGCCAAAGAATGTTCTTTCAAATGATAATAAACATTCTCCATTAGATTTAAATTTTCTGTGTTTTTTTCTTTAAAAAAGTAGGGAACCTCGAAATGGATCACCCTTTATAAAGCAAAACAATTGTTGCCATAATGCAAGCAAGATACGTTTCTTGGATATTTTGCTATCCAGTGTTTAAAAAATCTGTTAAGTCAGTTAGTACGTGGTACCACAGCTCTATCTAGAGTTCGATCTGCTAATAGCAAGTTGTGCTTTAATGAGTTTTCACATAGCAATAGTAGTACCAAGGCTAGTATTGAAGTCCTATTATCTGGATATAGAGCCATTTAGTGATGCGATTTAACGCTTCCAAGCTTTTTTCTTAGGTTTATATATATAGAGGCACAAATATTTTGCTTTTCAGAGAAAGCTTGACTTATGCGGCGCTGTTAGAGAATAAGAATCAATTTCATGAGCCTTATAACTTTTTGTGGTAGTTTTATAAAAAAAATGATTTTCGGCAAAAGTTTATTAAAATTTCCCAAAAAGTTAATGCAAATATTTCGAAAATAATGTAAGATGACTTTTGTTCATATGCAGGTATATTTATTTGACTGACGCCCAGTATTTGGGTTTTTTTTTCCTCCAAAAATTATTTGTAAACTGTACCCCATAGCATATGCAATACATATAGAAAAACTTTGTTGATGTTTAATTTAAGGGTGGAATGGAAAAGGTGTTCACAGCGGATTGTAGCTTTCTCATATGTTTATACCCTATCCATAAGGGATATATTAGTTTTGATACATAGTTTGTTTTTATTTTGTTCTTCCAGTACGTTTCACCTCAACAAGTGGAAGCGTTCAACTCAACCACTGGACACATTCAGCATTAATCAAATGGATTTTTTTTTATAAGATCGAGATCACGCTGAATTCCATTCCATTCAAATGTAGAATGTTAGCCTTTTGTCCAAACGTTAATGAGTAATTTGTCAGACAATCACCAGCACCCAGTCTTCATTGGTTTTGAATACATCCGGCTACAAGTGGAATAAATCGTTTTTTACAGTTTGACTGATTATCGAAAATTGTGACCTGGAAATAATGCCAGGTGTCAGAATGAGTCTATTATTTAAAGTTAGTTAAGGGGTCCTTAATCCTCGATCATCATTATCCTCGATCATCATTGGATTACTTGCTATGTATATTGGCTGCCATTTGTTGAAGGGGTTTAGGTTCAACTATTTGCTTAAAGCACAACATCTGCGCATTCGACTTTAGTTAAACCGTTGTTTAGTTTGTTGTAAAGGGTGATCCATTTCGAGGTTCCCCTTCTTTTTTAAAGAAAAAAACACAGAAAATTCAAATTTAACGGAGAATGTTTATTATCATTTGAAAGAACATTCTTTGGCATTTATTTTTTGAAGATTATGTCTATCAAATGTTGGCCGTTACTACGTCGCAGATGGTCCATCCGTTGAGCCCAATTTTCGATCACTCGTTCGAGCATTTTGACTGGTAACTGGCGAATGACACGCGTGATGTTTTCCTCCAAGGCCTGAATCGAAGCGGGTTTGTCGGCATAAGCTTTTGACTTTACATATCCCCACAGGAAAAAGTCTAACGGTGTGATATCACACGATCTTGGTGGCCAATCGACCGGCCCAAAACGTGAAATTATGTGCTCACCGAAATGTTCTCTCAATAAGTCCATTGATTGATGCGATGTGTGGGAAGTGGCGCCGTCTTGCTGAAACCAAATGTCGCCGAGATCACGAGATTCAATTTCAGGCATCAAATAGTCGGTTATCATGGCACGATAACGGTCGCCATTGACGGTTACGTTCGCACCGGCATAATTTTTAAAGAAATATGGACCGATGATTCCACCGGCCCACAAACCACACCAAACCATTGTTTTTTTTTTGGATGAAGTGGCAGTTCTTCAATCTCTTCAGGTTGCTCTTCGTCCCAAATGCAGCAATTTTGTTTGTTTACATACCCATTGAGCCAGATATGGGCCTCATCGCTAAACAAAATTTGCCTCGAAAACGTCGGATCTTCTTGGAACTTTTCAAGAGCCCATAGAGCGAAGCGATGTCGCTTGGGAAGGTCGAGCGGCTTCAGTTGTTGCACAAGCTGTATTTTGTACGCTTTCAATTTAAGATCTTGACGTGAAATGCGCCAAGTCGTTCCATACGTCAGTCCGAGTTGCTGCGAACGGCGCCGAATCGACTCTCTACGGTCTTCGTGTACACTCTCAGTTACGGCCGCTATATTTTCTTCACAGCTTGCTGGACGTGGTCTATTCGGTCGAATATTATCCAATAATGAATGCTGGGTCTCAAAATGGATTATGGTGTTGCAAATAGTACGCTCAGTAGGCCGATTATGTTGACCATAAGTTGAGCGAAGTGCACGAAACACATTCCTCACAGAACGTGAATTTTCATAATAAAGTTGAACAATTTGTAAACGTTGGTCACGCGTAAGTCTTTCCATTATGAAATGCCAAACAATACTAAACAAAAATAACATGACAGCATGACACGACTCACACGTGATCTGTCAAAAAAGGCTATTGAAAAAAGTATCTCTACTTGGATCACCCGTTATTAAAAATGCATTAGACCTTAGCTTGTTTATTGCTATTAAAGTCCCTTTAAGGATGCTTAACTACACAGCCATCTTATCCCACCTGTTCTAACTATCTACGTAAATCTTAAAGGCTTCAGCTTTTTTGTGTTACAAAGATATCGCTTATTCTCTCCAGTTTTTTTTTTAGAATTAATGATAATAGGCTTATGGCTTATTGGTCTTAGACACTTGAATTAACTGATAACTTTAACTTTTGTACAAATCGTATACATCAACTCGAGCCAGCATTTTAAAACAATCTGCAACCACTTTCAAATCTCACAAAATGTCTTAACAATTCTCCTGCGTATCTATATGTTTTAACAGAAACAAACCTCAATCTGTGGTTAAAATCATACCTCATTAAATTTTAAAAATCTATGCAAAAAGTTACTGACAGCAACCGCAATGACGTCACGCAAATCGCATTTAATTAAGTATCTATTGTGTGGCTCATTCTGATACACATATTAAGTTTTAACGTTATCTAGGGAATTTCAGAAATTACTATATCGGACAACATTTCATTTGTGTTGGATTCCGAGTGAGTCACATGCTTCAATGTGAGTAAGTCAACACATGCATTTAGAATGCTTTGCTGTCAGTTTATTAGAAATTTCTATGGATAGCTCAAAAGTAGGGCGTGACCCTTTTAAAATATTATTTGCAAACTATTTCATAGTTCCACTTGAATGTTGTTATAGCTGGTATCATGTTATTTCTTTTTACACTTTCAGACGACGAGTGAAACGTTTTATTTTTCAATAGAGTATCAGTAACATCTGTTTATATAAACGTAGTTTCATGCTACTGGTTTTTAATGTTTTTTTTTTGATTATTTTTAATTTTTATAATTGACTCGTTTTCTACGTGTTAACGATGTGAGAGTTGAAATAGACTATCGAAATGGATTGTTTACTTGATGTTCTTCGTTTTTATCAAACCGCAATTCGAAACCTTGAACTATTACATATGTATGTATATTTTCTTTCCATTTAAAATGTAGATATTCGCTTGAAGGCAAAAGTATGGGTCGATGACAGGTCATCAAAAGTAAATGTGTGGACGCATATTGTTCTGAATGACACCTTTTTTAAACTGTACTTGCGATCATGTCCTTAACCTTTAACAAATACTAAAAAGATCATCACCTGATTCCAAAAATATTAAAAAAAAAAAGTCTAATGAAATTCATTTTCTTTCTCACACTAAAATAGGTTGCCCCATGCCATATTTTAAGCCTATTACTAGAACGGCTCTAAACCGAAGACAAATGCTGTCTAAGATTTTAAACACCCTAGATCTAGATGATCCATGCGACTCATTAATACACGTCAACATGAAGAATATAGAGTTCGCTTTTTTTAAGGTTTTAGGTCAAGCTTTCGTATACAAACTGACAGATAACAAACCGATTTCCTTATGAAGTAAAAAATGAGGTTTCAGATTAAATTTCTCTAAAATTAAGAATGAAGGCTTAATTGTCCTACTCGCTCTGTTGTTGGTCCATGGTTGTTAGCAAAATAAAAAACCTTATTTATATACCCAATCCCATATAAGAATATTAAATTTGACATTAAGTTTGTAACAAAGAGAAATGTGGATTAACAAATCGCTTGATGAGTCACTTAAAAAGTGCTTAGTGCAAAAATCTATAATGGTCAAGTCCCACATTGGTACACGAATCCAACTTACAGCGGCAGAATATTTAAAATCTTTTGTTACAGCGCATGCATACAGTGGAAATAACTTTCAGGAGACTTTAACTTAATGCGCACAAGAGTTTTCCGTCGCACGACTTTTCAGACGCAAAAAGTAGACCGCATAACGTTTGATGTGAACGAGCGCACGTGGCACCTTACAACCGCCACGTTTAAAAGTCTGCGATTTGTCCCATTTTACTGGCAAGTTTGTCCACATACTTGCGATTTAACTCTCTGTGGTTAAAAAATTGTTGTCGCAATAAGATGTGGTTGTCTATTGCATTAAAATTTAGTCGCAAAAAATAGGACCCATTGATATATACATGAATGCCAAACATATCGTCGGTTGAATAAGAATGCCGTCTTTTAGAAACTCGGTAGGCGCACTGTTTTGGAAAACCTTCTAGCTATTTACTTACTTACTTTACTTAAGTGGCGCTACAGTGCGGAATGAACCAGGGCCTTAACCAACATGCTTCTCCAATTAGCTCGGTCTTTAGCTAACTGCCTCCAGTAGCGCATTCCAAGTTGGTTGAGGTCGGTTTCTACTTGTTTGTGCCACTTAAGGCGAGGTCTTCCTCTACTGCGTCTGACGTCTGGCTGGGATTCGAAGATTCTGCGAGCCGGAGTATTGGGGTCTATTCATTCTAAATATCCTAGCCATCTTAAACGTCCAATGCGTAGTTTTTTTTTGACCAGTGGCATGTCGCTGTACAGCTCGTATAGTTCTTAGTTGAATCTTCGTCGCGATAGCCGTCAACGCAAACGGGACCGAAGATTTTTCGAAGAAATTTCCTCTTAAATCGACCAAGGATTTCTTCATCCGCTTTTGAGATGGTCCATGCTTCAGCGCCGTAGAGCAGGACTGGGATGATCAGGGTCTTATAAAGGATCTCCTTAATAGTTCGAGTGAGGGCTTTACTACTGAATTGCCTTCTTAGCCCGAAGAAACAGCGGAGCCGAAATAGACAAATTCCCGTACTAAGTTATATTTGTCAAAGGTGACGTTCAGTAAAGTCGATGTTGTGGGTCCTTTCGTGTTGACAGCATATACTTAGTTTTACCCTCATTTACTGCTAAACCCATTTTTGCCGCTTCCTTCTCTATACTAGCAAACGTGGCTATGACATCACGTTGAGTCCTACCAATGATGTCAATATATTCGGCGTATGCTCGTAGTTGTAACGATTTTTGGAAACTTGTGCTTCTGGTGTTGGCTCGTGAGTTTTGCACAATCCACTCAAAAATCAAATTAAAGAAGTCACATGACAGCGCATCGCCTTGCCTAAATCATTTTTTGGTATCGACCCTGATGGAGCAGCGATAATTCTCCATCCCCATCCTAAACAAACGGACGATTTTGGGCTTTATATCAAAAGTAGACATGGTTCTGTATAGTTCGTCTCAATAAATGCTATCGTATGCGGCTTTGAAATCGATGAATAGGGGGTGAATATCGATTTGGACTTCATGGACTTTTTGGTTTTTTTTTTCGGTTTCGGTTCGGTTTGATCGGTTGTGGACTTTCCTGGCCTAAAACCACACTGGTAACGGCCGATCAGGTTGTTGGTAAAGGTTTCAGTTGTTCACATATTACGGCAGATAGAATCTTGTAGGCGATGTTGAGGAGACTTATGCCTCTGTAGTTGGCGCAGTTTGGAGGGTCTCCTTTTTTTGTTGAGCGGGCGAACGATGCTGAGGTTATAATCTTTAGGCATACGTTCTTCCGACAAGATTTGGCTTATGAGTTTTTCGAGTAGGTAACCTTCTCAGTTTGACCGCAAAAAAGATCGAAGTACACCTACACAATCTATGTTAGTGCACTATCTTATCACTCTCTTTCTCCTCCTTCTCTAACACTCGTACTGTGGTTACATATAGAGGGTATTCATAACCCCTTGAGTACTTGTAAAAAAAAAAAACTTTGAATCGCCATTTTCGAACAATATGTGTCAAAAAATTAACAAAATGGCTGCTAATTGGAACAGTGAATATATTGTAGGGAGCATTTTTCCGTTATATTTTTACGTCTTCTCGTAAATGGTTTTTCAATAAGAGCGCTACAAAAGTTTTGGATATCAATGAAATTCTTTATTCCTGTGAAAGTTCGTTCGATGACATTATGTATGGAACTCGATTTCTTTTGCATGGCCACCACGGGCACGCTTGCAGAAGTCCTGACGCTGAACCCAATTTTCGACGGTTTTCAAGCATAAATCGGCCGATACTGCTGCAATTTCACGTTCGATATTCGTACGAAGTTCATCAATCGTCGCTGGCTTGTTGGCGTGGACCATAGACTTGACGTAGCCCCACAGGAAATAGTCTAACGGCGTCAAATCGCACGACCGAGGCGGCCAAGCGACTGGACCATTTCGTGAGATAACACGTTCTCCAAACTTGATTTCCAATAAATTGATTGTGGCATTCGCTGTGTGGCTTGTGGCGCCGTCCAGTTGGAACCACATGTCCTCCAAGTCCATATCATCCAACTGGGGTCAAAAATATTCGGTTTTCATTGAACGGTAGCGATTCCCATTCACAGTAACGTCCCGGTCTTGATCATCACGGAAGAAGTACAACCCAATGACGCCGCCGGCCCATAAACCACACCAAACCGTAATTATTTCGGGATGCAATGATGACTCATGGAGTACGTTTGGATTGCTGCCTGACCAATACCGCATATTTTGTTTATTGACGAAGCCATTCAGCCAGAAATGAGCCTCATCGCTGAAGATGGTTTTTCGATGAAAATCCGAATCATTTTCAAGTTGTTGCTCAGCCCAATTCACGAACTTACGACGCTTCTGCTGGTCAAGCGGCTTCAGTTCTTGCGTCAATATAATCTTGTAAGGATCTAGGCCAAGATCTTTTCGCAAAATTCGCCATAATGACGTCACAGAGATGCACAACGCTTGAGAACGACGTGTGAGAGACACATTTGGGCTTTCTTCAACTGAAGCCTCAGCGGCAGCAATATTCTCGACACTACGGGCACTTCTTTGTCGCACTGGCACTGGAAAATTTTGTACTGTGCCTGTGGATTCAAATTTTTCCACTAGACGCTCAATTGTTGATTTGCTAGGACGATTATGACGACCATAAATAGGACGTAGCGCTCTTAACGTTGAGGCCACTGACTCCAAATTTCGGTTGTAAATTTTAATAATTTCGACTCTTTGTTGGATCGTATATCTTTCCATCATGGAATGGCAAACCTTACTGAAGAGAAATGTCAAAAGAGCGGCAAGAAATATGGCGTCGTTTGCTGTCCCTGTCGCTTAACTTTTACTTAACAAGTTCTTGCTTAAACTTTATGCACACAAAGAATGCCTTAAAGTAAAAAAAAAACCTAACCAACAATCTTTTTTTTATGGTCCTCGAGTCTACGACCCTTTTGGTCAGGGGTAAAAGCAGTTAGGAGAAATTTTTAAGAAAAATATGTGTATACCCTGCCCCGTAGCATATTCTATTGGCTCATATTAGAGATCAATTTGAAGGATGAGATAGGGATAGGGCATTAAATGATTAGTAGGTACATCGGATTGTTTTTCTATTGAAACTAATTTCTTATATTTTGGGTTAATAATAATCTCTCACGCATATTCCATCCGCGTTCCTGCACTGCCGGCAGCCAGTCGTTAGACGAAAGAAAGAAAGATTTCTTTATTATATAGGATGTCTGTACATAATGTCTAATTTACATACATACACACACGTTTGCAAGGATTAAAACAACTTCTTTAAATCATATTCCGTCTGCGTTACGTGACACTTGTGCATTAATTTGTAGAAAATTGCATAGCATACGTCCCCAGATGACTTGCAATCCCTCCAAGCGGTAATAACATGCAAATTTAACGCTTGTTTTCTTTCAATAAAAATTGTGTCTTCCTTCGAAGTCCTTAATCAGTGTGTCTACCTCTACAATAATTGTTGTAGACACAGAATATATACACTTGCACTCGTTATAGACTTCTGAAACGTCATTTCAAATTGAGAACCATCGCAATATACAACCCCTAGCAATATAGAAAAAAAAAAACTCTTCGCATCCCCAACAAATTTAAGAAACAAAACCAATGCGCATTCCATCATCACCACCACCAACGGAGCGGAAAAAAGGTGAAAAGACAACCCTTTGTTGTTTTTGGCGCGACTTAATTACTTGTGTTGCTTGCTTCTTTTTTTGCTTCTCTTTCATCGTTCCATAACGAAATGCAATAGATGTGCATTAGGGAGTTGAGTGGAATGCCCCCTAACAAAAAAATGGTGTTCTACACCTAACCAAAGGCAATAAACCAGCTAAAAAAAACCCTACAATGCTTTCGTCGCCGGTGGCACTGCTTTTGCAACCCTCTTGCCACCAAGAGTCCGTCGATATATCTAGACTTCCCATACGTGTGACTCTCTGTACCACCCCTCGGTGTTGTATGTCTTTGCCATTGCTAATACTTGAACGCAATTTTTATTCATTTCCCTATTATGCTGGGCGCATTCTCGACCCCTCACAACTCACAAGGCATTGAATGGGTCGGGCGTCAAGTGTGATACTTTACTCCCCCAGGTCTTTGACAACTCGCAATCAAGTGTGGATTTTTCTAAAAAAAAAAACATTTGTCGAGAGGACTTTTGTTTTTCTGATGCAAATCACGAATTTCCTCGGGGCCAGTTGAGGGTGGAAATACATTTTTTTTTGTAATTAGATTTGTTTTTTTTTGCTAAATTCTTAGCGCCACTCAGGGCAATCACCAGGTTAAGCCTTGTAACAGTAACAAACCTTATTCGACCATTCCTTTGAGGGGCAAATTGAGCATTGAATGTCCACTTTGCCCACTTAAACTCCACTAACCAGAGGTCTCCTTTTTCCTCGCAAAGAGGAAGAATTTACTTTTGAAGAGGTTTCTAGCCGTTGCCTTGCCAGCCTGCTACTGCCTTGGTTGGATTTGGTGGCATGTTAGGTTTGTGCTTCATTTTTTTTTGGGGTAGCAGAATTAATTTTTTTTAATGTTTCCTTATTAATGCTGGTAGCACACTCACCCAACTCGTACCGTATTTACTGAAGGTTACTAATGGAGTCTAATTTGTGAACCCGCCCAGTATATATTTATTTGGCAAAGGAACGTTTTACAACCCGAATGATCAATGATATGTCAACGTTTGTGAAAGAAAAGTTGGCGAAGTTTTTCATCAATTTGAAGTTGTAAGTCTACGAGTTTGGCTGATAAATGCTTTCCCGTGGGGGTGTCTTGAAAAATGGGTTTTGCTTTCCTCATTTGTCAGACTTTTAAAAACACGAATCTATTTTATCGATCCATTTTTTCATTGCATTTTCAGTAAACTGTATACTGAATGCGTAGTACGTATTAGTAGTATTAAGCAGGGAAACATTTAATACAGAGCCTGCCTTCTTTTGTTTTCGCAATAAGCTTGTTACGTAGAGAAATCTCTTCTACAGATATTCCTTTAGGTATATGGATCGAGTCAGAATCGCTAGCTGGCTCGATTGAGTCATGCCTGTTTGTCCTTCTATTCGTCTGCGTGTCACCGATTTTTGGACCTAAAATTTTGAGCTAAAATAAGAAAAATTCTGAGGGAGGGAGTCCACATATGAGTATGTACATAACTCATATGTGGACTCTCTGCAGAACAAGAGTAAACATTTTCAAAATCCACCCACTGACTGCCACGCCCGCTTTTCAGAAAAACCTTTTTTTTGGTCAACGTGATTTTGAAAAAGGGGTTGAGCAAGATATTTAGATATTTTTAATATCTATGTTTTGCCTATATAAAGTCTTATTTGCCACGTCCACTTTTTGGAAGAGTTTTCCGTAAACTGTGAACATGTCGTTTATAGATCATTTTATCTCACACAATCACTTTGTCAAGCACAATATATCTATAAAAAGACCATCTGCATGTCGTGATTCACATGTCAATGGATATTTGAACAAAACCATTGTTGACAAACGTGAATTTAAAATCTATAATCTATAAGTTCTGGAGTGCCTCAAGGATCTATTCTCTCCCGCTCTCTATTTCTGATCCATTTCAATGGTGTTTATGACAACCAACAACCTTATTTTTAGTTTTGGAGATAACTAATGCCATGCAGCTAGCGCTTTGGTTGAACACCGGTGGAAATGCGAACAAATCGGCTCTATTAGCTACAAAAGATTATAAAATGGGGAGAGAAAAATATAGTTAACTTCAACTCAAAGTGAACGCAGTATACAGTTTTTACCAGAAGAATCAAACCATCAGTTCCGCAATTTGATCACACGGTCGTCAATCACACATTGTGCTCGGCCTCACAATTAAATCGGATGTGTCATGGCACCCACATGCAACCACTTTTGCCAAAACCGAAATTATACGTCCAGGGCCTTAAACCTAGCTTCTCCCTTCATTTGTGTGTCCGCAGTTTTTTGTTTGTTTTTTGCAACAAATGTAAACAATGACTACGAACGGCACCTTTGAGAAGCTTCTGCTGACAGTCTTATACTTTTGGTTGTTTGCCCGACTCACACTAGAGTTGGAGAGGAAAAAAATTAAGGGTTGCACTTTTGTGATTTGAAGCATGAACCCCCTTTTTGTTGTCTTTTGCACTGACCACATCCTAAATTATCGTTTGGTATATTGATTGAATCGGAATCGAAATTTGAGTATCCATGTCTGTTTGCTTATCTGTTACTAATTTTTCAGCCTTTAATTTGGAGCTGTGCAGGTTGATAGAATTCTGAAATTCTGATACCAACTCTTCGCTGCGCTTAGTAGAAGATTTATAATTTTTTTTTAAATCGGTTCCAAAAAGTTTTCGAGAACTATATCCATTTTTTCGTATAAACTTCTTCTTAAAAAAATATATTGAGCTATACACGCTTTTTGTCAGCCTATCAAAAGAAGTTTTTTTTTTTTTGCAAAACTAAGAAATTTAACAAAGTTGGACACAACTATTATCCACACCCAGGTTCCACAAGAAAATGTGGCAATTGAATGAAAGTTAAGGTTTTTGCTCGCGTTTTGGCCGAGTGACGACAGTCAGTGAGATGATAATGGCGTTGCAACAGCTGAAGGTGTAGCAATTGTAAGGAAGTTAATGAATGGGGAAGCTTAAGAAATGCATTTGTAGAAATGTAGGATACAAATTTTTTTTGCTTTCGAGAGACGCTGTAGTTTGAAGAGGGGATAGCACTTCTTCGTAAGAAGATTATGAAAGGAAATTGGCGGGCTGATTTTAATTACCACCGGAGACTCAAGAGTGTTTGGTGTGGGGGCTTAGTATTGGAAAGGAAAACTATGCCGACAGATATTCTTAGCTAAGGCTAAGCTGCAACTGAAAACGAGAGCCGCCATTGAGCTTTTAGGCAAACAAGGAGGCAAGAACATCGGCTTTTCAGAAAGAAGAAAAATGAGCAAAATAAGCTCGCCATCGAGGATTACCAAAGTGTAACTCATATGTGGACTCTCTGCAGAACAAGAGTAAACATTTTCAAAATCCACCCACTGACTGCCACGCCCGCTTTTCAGAAAAACCTTTTTTTTGGTCAACGTGATTTTGAAAAAGGGGTTGAGCAAGATATTTAGATATTTTTAATATCTATGTTTTGCCTTTATAAAGTCTTATTTGCCACGTCCACTTTTTGGAAGAGTTTTCCGTAAACTGTGAACATGTCGTTTATAGATCATTTTATCTCACACAATCACTTTGTCAAGCACAATATATCTATAAAAAGACCACCTGCATTTCGTGATTCACATGTCAATGGAACCAAAGTGTAAAGCGTCAACGTCAGGGGTACAAGACTCGAACAGAAGGAAACATGGTAGTTGAGACACAGTCAAGGCTGAGGATATGAAAGAAACACTTCTCCAGGCTGATAAACGGACATGATGAACAATTTTCCACTTTCAGGCAGAGCGAGCCATTCAATGTTGACGCCGACAGCAAAACGTACCAATCACCCGAATTAATTAAAGCGAGGATAGCAATATCTAAACATAAGCTCAACAAAGCTTCACTGTAGCGAATGAATTTGGAATGATGTGTAAGTTTGTAATAATGTCAGGATCACAAATTATGTCTATAAAAAACTTGTGCACCATGCATGAAAACTTTTGAAATGTACGGGGTGGGCCAAAAGAAGTCATCCGATGTTGTTTGGCCTTCAGAATGTCGGTTGTGGCACGCGCAGTGTGTGCTGTTGCTCTGTCCTGTTGGAAACACATGTCCTCCAGTCCTAACTCATCCAATTAAGACAAAACAAACTCGGTTTACATGGCCCTATAGCGCGCACCGTCCACTGTTGTCGTTTTACCAGTGGCGTTTTCGAACGAAAAAAAGAAATGGCCGATGACTCCACCAGCGGGAACAGCGCACTATGCAGTAACTTTGAGCGGGTGTAATTGCTCCTCGTGCATTACTCGTGGATTTTCGGTGCCCCAGAAGCGATAATTTTGCTTGTTCACGTCCCCGCTGAGGTGGAAATGAGTCTCATCGATCATTATGACTTTGGTCGAAAAATCCTCCACTTCGATTATTCCGCGTTCTGGGGGAGTGTATCGCTCCATGGCTTGTTCACTTGTATTCTACATCTGTCAAGTCCACAAAATTCAAAACAGATTTGACAGTGGGCGTCATTTGAAAAAATAAGAGGAACCTCCAATAGGGTGATCTCTTTTGGCCGACCTTGTAAGTTCTGACAGTTCTCAGATTCTGGCGATGACTCTTATGGCCATTTTCAGTAGTCAAAAAATGTATCCAAAGCATTTGAGAACTGTCAAAACTTAAATTTATCTTCTTTTAGAGGTATAAAATGGAAAACGCCTTTAATTTACCACCAAAAACGCCATACAGCAATATGCGATACGATATGGATGGTCAAGATCACTTTATCGATTGAGCTCTGTCGCTTTTGAATATCGATTTCTCAAATTTGCAAACAGAATGACGTCGAAATAAATGATCACCATAAAGCAGATGAAATGCCCAGACTATGATCATCAAGGTAAATTTCTACTTCCAAATCGATGGGGTTCTTTAGTGACCGATAATGTTGTTTTATGTTCAAATAGATGTTTTGACAGATCACAACAAATCATCAATAACATCTGAAGTTTCTAGTTGTAGAATGTATAATCGCAACCATATGGAGTTTAGATCGTTTAAGCCAGCTTATTGAATTTCCCTTTAAAAAATAAATTGTTCGAAAAGATTGGAAGAAATTTGATAAAAAATTGAAAAAGTTAATTCTTCGAAAGTATTGGAGGAAATTTGATAAAATGTCTGAGTATTGAATTCAGAGAATCAATTCCCCTGAAATATTTCTTAAGAAAAATATAAACCACGTCTACTTTTTGAACGCGTTTTTAAAAAGATAGAATGCGAGGGGTTATCGGACAATTCGCATATTGGATTGCGGGCTTCTTATATTTATTTTCTAAAAATTAACGAGAAAATGTTTATCTTACAGCAGCTTAGCCGACTAATGTGGTATCATATAATACAGATATGTTAAGAAAAGAAGTTCGCTTTGTTATCGTGGAATATTTGAAATCATTCTACACCTCACTTCTTGACATGCATCATGAGGTACTTTACATCGACTTTACACCAAACGTTCTTACTGAGAGGAGAATAAATTCCCTTGTTTCATAAGTGACGTGAATGGGCGAAAAGACAGAAGAGTCCACATGTATGCAAGTACCTTTCCGCATCCTTCCAATCCTTTTTAAAGGCGCTTGGCCTGGCAGAGCAAAAGTTTGTCACTTTTACTTGGAAAATCTGTCCGTGTCAACTTGAGTCAGAAGATTAATAAGCCCAGTGATGGAAGGAAGGCAAAAAGTTTGGATGAATGTCAGAGTTTGGGAGTAAGTGGAAAGAGAGTTAGCAGTCACTGTTTAGGAAAAAAGTATCTTTATAAATTTTGAGTGTACATTTTTTTTACTAACACTGGGCCTTTAGGGATGTTTTAACATAAAGTCGATATTTTGTAGTGTTGTTGATGTATGTCATTATCTGTGCATCGTCCTCACTATTAAAAAACATGTAAGAATGCAAATCTAGTCTAGTGACAAAGATTTTATCTTACATCTGTGCCGTAAGTGTGGAAATCGTTAATAAAAGTACATACTACGCAAAGTTGAAAAAACTTAATACTGACAAAATGGAGACATGTATCGATAATTTCTAAAAATCTTTCTCAGACAAATTTTCAAAATTTCTGAAAATCTTTCTCAGACAAATTTTCAAAATTTCTGAAAATCTTTCTCAGACAAATTTTCAAAATTTCTGAAAATCTTTCTCAGACAAATTTTCAAAATTTCTTACGCGTTGAACAAAAACAATGTGTTTCTGAAAAATGGGAGTGGCAGAAGGCGAATTTTTGAAAATGTTTACACTTGTTTTGCTATGCCAAATAGATATACATACCAAATTCATTCCAGCTAAAAATGTTAGGCCCGAAAAACCGGTGACACACAGACGGACGGGCAGACGACTAAATCGACTCAGATATAGTAGTTTTGAGTATATCCATATACTCGTGGCATATCTATGGAAATAATTTCCCTATGTTACAAACTTAGTATTGAAAATAATGAACACCTATGGGATAGAGTATATAGACGGTGGCCCCACTGTCGATCAGTTGGGGATGATATAAAGTTAGAGAGTTTTGATCCATCAATCCAAATCATAATGGAATGAAGAGGGTCGACACTTAATGAACAATATGAACACTTATATAAACTATGCACGAAACATTTAAAAAAAAAACAGGATAGATTGCATAGGGTAGTAAGGCTGCAATGTGTGAATCATAATCACACAGTGCAACCTTACTATGATTTTTTTTTATTTTGAAAATGTCCATAAAAGAATAGGCGACATTTTAAAAAATTCAAGCAATCAGCGTTTAAAGCTGTTTACCTTTAATTCTTTTGATAAAAAAAAAATTATAAACTGATATTCTAAAGTAAACAAAAGTGAAGTGTTTTACAAGCTAGTTATATTTTTTTTATCCAAAAAACAGGATTAGCGAAATATGCAGTATATGACGGGAAATTAAAAAAAAAAAAATTTCGCTTAGGCCCTTCATTTTGTGTTGTTTTCCTTGGTAACGTTTTTTTTCATTTTAAAAATTAATTACATCCTTGAGTAGATTTTTAATACATGTCCCTGGGTGTACATAACCAGCCCATGAAATAAAACAACGCACGTCAACATCAAAATAAAATACAAAAAGACCATCCCAGGACTTCTTTGCACGTCAACCACAGGAGTACATTCAACATGATACCATTGTTATTCTCCTTAAAGTGATTCAACTGCAGAACGCAGTGATGCCATCATTGTTGCGATCCGCACATATGTACCTACTACCCAGCTACTCCTCCACTATTGAAACGACGACATGAATATACTCTTGCAACCAGGCAAAAAGAAAACCTTCTACTTGTGATATTGTGAAAACAAGTGGGTTGGTATCAGCAAGACAGAAGAGTAGAAACCCACCGCCCAATGATGATGCGGATGCCTTAGTTCAATATACCGAAACGATGTCAAATCCTTTTTATTCACAAAAGACCTACATCGATACATATCGTAATCTTCTATGAAAGATGCAAGCGTAAGCATGTGTTTCAATTAAATTTGCAACCGGTGTTGTTGTCTAAGGAGGCACGAAGTAGTTTGGTTAGATCTTGTAAGTTGTGAAACATTTCATTGATATCGAAACAATTGAGGTTGTTGTGTATTTGCTCATCACTTGGACAGGAGATGGATTTTCATGTAACACATGATCTACATCACACCATTCGGTGGCGTTTGAATGCGTCATGAGATACCATTGGCCAGAAGTTGATGGTATTTAGAGAACGAAAATTTACGTGCCCACCTTAATAACCCTCGAAATGAATTTCTTTGAAGTGCCTCCTTCAACAGCCATCTGCATACAAAAAAAAGTGCGATAAGATGTACCAACTCAGTAGCTGTTCCCCGAGTCCTAACCTTAAGTACACTAATACGGCTCATAAAAATTAGACATCCCAAAGCTAAATGTATCTATTAATCATTAAGATGTCAAAATGTAATAAATTATTCGCCCCATGTGCACTATTCGGCTTTTCTAATTAAAGCGAATTAACATGGTACCTCTACCTATATCCTGTGTAATCCTAATGACTTTATATCCTCGATTTTGTTGTCCTCCCTTTCATCTCGTTTAAATTAATTCCTTGTTCTCTGCTCGATGTTGTGCAGCTGGCTAACTTTATACGACTGCAAAACCAGAAGAGCCATTAAAGCCATTGGTGTACCAATGGTATGTATACATGGCAAAAAGACTGTCGCCAACGAATAGGGGTTAAGGATTACCGAATGAATTAAGTCTTATAATGGCTGGAGGTGGCTTGTTTGTGGTTAGAAATAAAATTTAGCTACTTTCGAAACCCCAATTAAAGTAGGCCTATGGTTATGTTGGTGGGGTCGTTATTCCTCATGGATAGTGTCAGATAGGCTTGCATTATTTTCGAAAAACCTGTGCATTATTTGACCAATGATTTGGACAGTTGCATATAGGCTTTTAAATTTGAATAGAAAATTGTCAAACCAAAAACACTACAATATGCAGAGGACGGTTTTACTAAAGCCCCTATTCATATATTTCCTGTGTGGAGGAAGGAAGCAGTGCTTTAGTGAATATACGTATTCACCCCCCGTTATATGGTATCGCCAAGATTTTGCAGAGGGGTAATACACAATTTACGGTCAATGTACTATGCACCGAGGGCTCATCAGGTTAAGGTTGGAAATCAGAGTTGATAGGCATCAGCTAGATGAAAGCGCTTCTTCTATAATCGCATTCTCTACCACTTGATTACTTCTTTTCAACTGCAGATTTTACGGGCTTATAGACCCATTAATCGAACTACCAAAGCTCGTTTTTTTTTTTAAGTGCTGAGCTAATTTTGAGTTAACCCAGATCAAAGATTATTAAGTCATAGAGATGACGCTCTTCATAGAAGTAAAATTGTTCTACTACGGGTCTTACTGGTACATCCCATGCACACAGTGCCATATGTTTCAATCTCGATTCTCATATCACTGCACACCTCTCACCCGTACCATGAAGCTAGGGAGCAAAAGTTTCTGTGTTTTGTCCTCAATGCGTCATCTGTATGACTTTATAATCTTCGACTAGATCGTTTTAATCAAGGGTTAAACCATCAAAATTGTTGGATTAAGTCCGGACAAAAATTAAGCATTTTAGGTTTAAGATGGTCTTTGTCTTTGATACCAGCCATACACAGTAGAGGAAGACCCCAGCTTAAATGGCGCGCACAATTAGAAACCGACTTCAACCAACTTGAAATGCAGACCTGGAGGCAGTTAGCTGGGAACGGCCTAATTGAAGAGGCATTTTGGTTTTTGTAGGCTATTTAACTCAAGGCTTATCCTGGAACTAGAATGTCGCTGAAAAAAAAAGCTTAAAAGGAGACTCAATCCTGATCATCCGAGTGCTACTAATTCTAGGGCAAGTTTACTTTGGGCCTTGGTTCATCACAGACTGAAGGGCCACTTAAGAAGAATAAATAATAGTCTCTGTGGAGAATATTTTTATTTTTGCGATTTGACACCAAAGAAGCGAGAAGTCTCCTCCGTTTCATTAATAGCTCAGATTGGTTTTCTTACATGTAACAAGGAGAAGATCCACGTGGTATCACAATGGAGCAAAAACTGATCTAGGTGTGCTGGCGAATCGCTGGCAGCCACTCTTACCGTCCACTCTATGGTGGACGTCACTGTACAAAGTAGAGCGGCTGGCAGAGAAAGTGAAGGGTATCCTGCCAATTTTTTTTTTTTTTTGTTAAGTTTTTAGTTAGTTGTATCCAGTAAAAATTCCCATTACAGTCGAAACAGATTACTAGCCCTGGCATTCTCTTGACACATCCTATTGAATGTTTCACAGTGGGAAAATGAATCCCACATGTTTCCTGTGATATTTTAGTATTTTCTGTCCCACCCGTGATTTTTAATCACATAGTGGCGGCTTTAAAGACTAGTACCATGTTGTTGGCAGAACCTCTTCTTGTCTCTATATGCCCTGAAATTCAGGAGATGTTACAAGCGTGTTAATAGCCAACAACATTCAGCTCTTTGCCACAGCGTTATAAAAATTTGACTTAAGTTATATATCATCAGGGATAACGACAATTCGACCTTGACTATTGTGAAAATGGTGATTTCATCTCGGGTACTGCAAGACCTTGTCGAGGGTTCGATAAAAAGAAAATACAGTGCTGTTATCTGTGAATGAATAGATTAGATGACAATCAAAATGAGTTAAAAAAAATTAGAAAAAACAAAGTCGGTTAGAGGCAAGAGCCTTGAGGTCCTCCACTAATTGTCTGTAGCCTGTAGAATATGACCTACAAACAGACCTAACTCCTAAATTTTTCTGTGCTTGTGTTCTTATTACACGATGGCGGGAACTACAACTTTATGACGATTTTGAACTTCGGAGTTTAGGTAAGGTTTTGTTAAAGATTGATGATTTGCCAACTAATGGTAATTGAACTCAGATCGGCGCGCCTATATGCTTTAAAGGTCAGGTCAGATAAAATATAAAGCTGTCATAGGTTTGCGTTGGCCATGGTGCAAGCAAACAAACATAGGATGTCCTTAGAAGTCTAATTGGCGGCCATATTGCCAGCTGTCAAGTGATTTATTTTTAGTTTGCATTTCAACATGAATAGACTGACATCTGAACAACGCTTCCAAATTGTGCAAATTTATTTTGAAAATCATGGTTCTGTTCGAAATACGCACTACTTCAATTTTACGGTAAACATAATTGTCCATCAGAGCAATTAATTCGATTAAGTATGGAACGTTTTTGCACCACGTTTACTGTAAAACTAAATGATAATACGCATCCACAGAGACGTCGTACAGTGCGTACAGAAGAAGTCATTGGTGCTGTAGAGCAAAGCGAAGAGGAAGATCAGAATCAGTCTATCCGCCATTGTGCACAGGAATTGGATATGTGTCCATCCACTTTGCGTAAAGATATTGATTTGCGTGCTTACGAAATCCAACTCGTGCAAGAATTGAAGTGACAGGATCACCTAGCAAGGCGTAGATTCGCTGAATGGCCCCAAGACTAGATTGTTGTTGATCCCAATTTTTATAAGCGAATTTTGTTTAGCAATGAAGCTCACTTATGGTTAAATGAACTTTAATAAGCAAAACTGCCGTATTTGGTGTGTTGATAATCCTCAAAGGTATGTTGAGACAACGTTATATCCACAAAGACTGACTGTTTGGAGTGCTTTTTTAGTTGGATGGAATAATTTGTCCGTACTTCTTTAAAAACGATGCTGGCCAGAACGTTACAATCAATGGTGATCGGTATGGAGCCATGGTTACTGACTTTTTTTCATCATTTCAAAGTTCTATACCTCTAAAAAAAAAAAACAGCCTTTTTTTACATGGAAAACTTCCATTCATCGGGTTCCTCCATTTTAACAAAACTGTACAAAACTGTAGGAATTTCTTAGGCCGGTAAAAAAAAGATGCCAACCCTATGGAAAACAATGAAAATTGGTTTGTACTTTGACACACGCTTACATTACCGAATCACCATAAAGCTTACCTCATCGCTTAAGGTCTGTTACATTTTCTATCTAATCACCTCAACTGCATCTCATTTTGTATTTTTTTGTTTCTAAGTTCGCACAACATTTAACACCATCATTAGAAAATAAATTTGCATTTGCACACTCTCAACTGTGGTCTCAATTAAATGCACTTAAAATCTGACATCATTCTCTTTGGTCGACTTAATCACATCCACTGCGTCCGTTCATCTCTCGAGGCATCTAATCTCCGGAACATAAATTGGTCCGATGACAGAGTTAAGTACCAGCACTGCGCATAATATTAACAAACAAATTGCAATCGTTCACATAATTGTCGTGTAGTTGGTCATTTAACAATTCCTCTGTATTCAGTCTGTTGCATATCCGTTTTGTCATCCCCCCGCGGTTAAAAAAAAACCCATTAAGGCCACAAATCAAATCAAGCTCGTAGAACAAATCGTGTGTAATCAACTTACTGGCAATCGTTCTGTCTCATGCGGCAGCCCCCCTCACCATAGCGGCTTGTCACAGTTGAATGGGATTATGATCATCGCCAAGTCAACGATGAGTCCCAATTAAATGAACATTTAGGTCGAATGTTATGGTTCTGTGATTACCCTCGTATGTAAACGGGAGTTTAGAGTAAATATCGCGCGCACCCATCAGCTCGTGCTCTCTTTCTCTTATCTTGGGAATTGAATGTCACGGTTTTTGACATTTCCATTCCTAACAAGAGTCTCTTTCAATCATTTCAGCTGCTAGAAAACGTCATGCACATATTCATGTCCATTTAAAGTGAACTTAAAATAAATAAGAACAAGTAAATCACAAAAATTCAGAATACTATGTAAAAATGAGTACAACAGCAGCATCAGCAAATCCAATGCCCGCATCAAATGGTGGCACTGGCGCCAATGACAACAACAACACCACCACTGGAACCCCAACTGTCAATAATTCAAATTCAAACAGCAGTGGAACGACCAGCAATCCATCTTCCACAGTGACATCGAAATCAATAGGACCACCACCGATACCGCCTACCAAACCGATTCTCTCCTCACCCGGTGCATATAAACACAATTATGTTAATTCGACAAATATTAATCTCAGTAGTACAGGTACAGTAACGGCCGGTATCCATAGTGTGAACAAAGCACATGTACCGAGCAGCGAGAAGCCGGCGATTGCAGCTCGACCAATACCGCCGCCAACGTTGCCGAAATATTCGTCGAGCTTTGGCAAAATTGATCGGGATCGCAATGAGTTTGCCAAAATCGATCGAGCTGACAGGGAAAAGGTATGAATGCACAGCTTCTTCTTTTTCTATTTTTTTTTTTTTTTTTCGAAAACACCAGTTTATCTGAAAATTAATTTTTTTTTGTCAAATTTTGTATTTTCTTGGAATGGTTTAGTTTTTTTGTCAAAATTTTAATTATTTTTTCTACGATGATTGTTAAGTGTTTTAGGAGTGGTTTTTTTTTGACATTTGAATTTTTAAAATGATACGCATTTTAGGTTATAGTGCTCTAAAGCTTTTAGTTTATAGTGCTAACGGTAGGGAAACTTAAGATTATAACCTCGAAAGCTTTCAATCACAAACTTACATAAGGGCTGAGCATGTAAAAGGTTGTCCACTCTCAGTTTCAGAACTGACAAAATAAAGTTTGCATTTAACGAAATCATCGGATTTGTATACGATTATCACAATGTCATCGAAGCTTAAGACTTGTTGCCCAAGTCTGTCCCTTATTACAAAACATCATGCAAATAGTCATTGATTAAACTGAATGTATCACAGATCATGATACTTGTAAAGGTCCGATTGATCACTTCATATTTCCTGAATGGTAGTAATGTCTGCTTAGAGATTCTGTTAATGGGTTCCTACATTCCACGTGAAAATATCAACTCCGCTATACTTTTGTAACGGATGATCAATTGCAAGAAGTTCTTTCCTAGGCTGTTTGTTGCTTCGCAAAAGTACAAGTCACAAGATAAAGGGCTTGAGCCTTTTTTGAATACATTTTTCAAAAACTTTAAACATGTTATTCACTCTTGTTGAAGAGTGTCATAGCGGAAACAACTCTCTGTTCATGGCTAGTTGGTCATTACATGCTATTTAACTTCAACCTGTCCGTTATATAAAAGACAATTTCGCAAAGACATGTTCTGTTCCCGCCCTAGCAAAAATTTAAACCATCGGTCATTTGATATTGGCGGCCAGTTCACTATAGCAAAATAAATAGGGTTACCAGGAGTTCTATTTCCCAAGGTATTTGAAAAATTTCTTGGGAAAAATAATTCCCGATAACCCTAAATAACGCCTTTCCTACAAGTAGCCCTAATAAGTTACTGTTGTTCGGACACATTTTAAAGAGAAACATGCTTCTGTTAATTGGTTACGACTTACTGCTTAAATTCACCCTGTCGACCATAAGATGTCCGTTTGAGTAAACAAGTGATGTATTGGCATAGCTCTTAGTACCTTTGTAGTAGCCGTCCCGCCAAGACAAGGTTTAACCAGGACTGATGACCACAATCGACCATTTGATTTTGCCCGTCGAATTTTAACGCAGATAAAAAAAATCTTTTGAGGTGTTGCTACGGCTGGGAATCGAACCCAGACCTTCTGCGCGGCAGTTCAACGCACTAACATCGCCCCACTGAGCACGTCTTTTAACGCAGATAGCTCTTATAATTTGTACACGTTAGGCCACATTTTAAAGAAAACATCTCTCTTGTTTAAGACTGCTCAACTCTAAGATTAAAACCCTAGAGGCCCTTCTGAGTATTTGAGATTTAAGTGGTGAGATTGCATAGTACTAAGTTTTGTTGTACAACGACAAGGCCTTCCCAAAAGAGAAATCCTGCCTCAATTATAACCTGATGGATGTAACTTTTTCAACTGATCCACTCTTTATTATCTTTTGGCCTTGACTCGATTCTTAATTTAGACAACTTCAGAGGAAAGAATCTGCGTAAAATCGTATGATCTTGACAAATTCCTTTCACACAAAGCATCAAAAATTACTTCCGATGACTATCAAGTTATGTCCCCCGTCTTATTATAACCGCATGTCTTTTGCATTAATAGCTCGATATTGGCCCAAAAATGTTTGGTTATCATATGGTGCAAATAGCCCTCCCAACTGACGATTGCAATCCAACCCAGGTCGGCTTAAACAAAAACAAAATTGGAGATGTTATGGTGTCTTGTAAATCTTTTTACTCTAAGGTGGCGCTACAGTCCGTGGTGAGTCTGGACCTTGGACCTCAATTAACATGCTTTAAAGTTGGCGTTATCAGAAAAGGTCCTAAACTAAGTCTGTTATTTATTTTTTTAACTAGATCCATGTCGCTTGGTAGCTTATAGATATCATTTCTGAAGCCAAAGGAACCTCGCTCTGGCTTAACTTGTTTATTTTCTTTCGTACCAATACTTCAAATGGACGGAGTACCAAAAGGGCAACCTCCTTATGTTTGTACAGAGATCCGCTTACATATAAATCAGAGCTTTAAAATCTAGCACCTAAATGTGTTCCTGCATTTTGTGTCTTTGAAAATTGTTGGTACGCACCCTGCAACATGTTCCGCTCTGAGACTCGTTAGAAGTCTCATTTGGGTGAGGGAAGACATACCAAGTCTTGATTTTTCTAAATAAAACAGAGAACACTGACCACATTCCAGCCCATTACAGCTTCAAGGTAGCCATTGGGAATAATAAATCTATTCACATGTATACGGAGCTAAGGCTCGAGCTAAGGACCACTCGGAGATAGGTATTTATTGAACTAACCAGTGAAGAACTAAACTCTCAAGGCATTTCTTGCTGGCATTCGGTTAGCTGAATAAATGCATTCAAATGCCCCTAAATGTTATATTGGGGTGTGTACTCTTTGCTTTCTTATCGTGTTCATGAGTATATTTTGAGTGCTCCTGAGTATATCATCATACCCAACCTAATTAGGCGCAACAACAATTGCGTGGACGTTACGTTTTTGACGGGAATTATAGGGGAGCCGGGTATACCAAGTCCCTTACCACGTCTTGTTGATACCATAAACTTATGTTCTACGTTTTGGCCTCGTTGACCTCTGTCAATGGTGTCAATATCAACGGCTTATGCTAGTCGTTGCACAGACTTATGAAAGAGTGTGTCTTCAGTTCTGGCTCTGAAGTTTTGCATAATCCTCTCGACTACAATGTTGATGAAATCACATGAAAGACGTGCTTTTGTTTAGCATTTGGGTGTAAAAGTCAACAGCAACATTCTTTACCAGCTCTCGTCTTCGCCTGCTGCGTTGCTTGGTAGTCATTCACTGTTCTTGGCCACGATCGGCATTCTTCGTTAAACCAGAGTTCTCCTACTAGTGGACGTGAGAACCCTAGCACATTCACTGTGCAGAGTTTTGTTAGAGGATTTTTGACATCCACGGTCATGAGAAGCTTTTTTCAAATTCGCCATTTGTGTCAAAAAATCGTTCATACAGGTCCCCTTTATGGGTTGTTGCCATTGATGGCGGACAGAGGGCCTCTGTGCCTGTGTAAGCCTTGCGGCCGGCTTACTCACAGGGCTGGTGAAAATATTCAATACCACCCGCGGACGAAAAATAAATTTAAAACTACCTATGCCTATAATCGACCAGGTTGAGGGCCATACCAAGTGCTCAATCGCTTACGGAGTATCCGGTAGCCAGGCAACCTACGGATTAAACTGCCTTGTCTACACGATGCGGATCTCTGTGTAGGTGAAACGACATTCTCCCCCACTCGTGGGAACTAATATGAAAAAAAACAAGAATCCATAAAAAATTACAAAACAAAAAACGGGAGGACGTTCCTTTAAAATAAACCTCCTTACACTCCAAGGGTAACACCTTTAAGTACTGCCTAAGCCAAAGCAAACATGACTTTGGGAAAACCTGGTCTGAGCCAAGCAGGGAACTGTGGATCTGTTCCAAGAAAAACGGGAAAGACAATGGTTCTAAAACCAGTCTCAATCCAAACCTTGGACGAGTGTTGCAAGGGGACCTTCTCCCAACTACTCTATATCTTAAGGGATCAGCCGGATGTTCGGATGGTTCATCCACTTCTCCGACCCACATCCTGGTGAAGCATATTAATTACCGCTCCTGGCAGTATCACCGCCGCCAACCTTGGGAAAACGTTGTCCAAACGTAGTGGAACGGCTTGCCAATGAAGGTCATACATCTATGGCTGATAACCTACCGAGGCGTCGGAAAAGACATTGGTTTTGGAATCTTGTCCGATTCATACCCAAGAGATGAAAGAAGTACGCCTGTCCTTACTCTGTACCATCGACCTCACACAAGATGGTACCCTTACAAATCATCAATAATCCAATCGTCCTCTAAGATTATAAGGCACTTACCAACATAATTGCCCGTATCCAACATATCCCGTCCGCAGATCTGGCTGTAAGTAAAAAATCTCGTATCTGAGCTGGGCCAAGAAACAGCTTCAACGTTTCGCCAGCTCCTCCGAAGACATCGCGTTCAAAGATAAATGTCGGTGGAAGACACCACGAAAAAAAAAGAAAGAAAACGTCCAACAGCCCTCGGATTTAAGAACCCCTGATAGGACTTTGACTCAGAACAGTTGAAATAGTTAGTTGAAGGAACATCGCGGTAATTGACCGCAGTCAACCGGATAAAGGCATAACACCGGAAAAATGGAGGTAGGAAGCAGTGAAACTTCCCTCCAGCTTGCCTACAAGTTTTTGAAAACATGAAATGTATAGGAAAACTTCAGTTTATGATCAAGGCTTCAAAAAATTTTGCGAAAACTCCATTTTGGTGTTCAAAGCCGTACTAATAAAGTGTCAAAGTTGTGTATTACTACTAACAGATGTCAGCACTAATTAGGTGTTCAATTGTGAATAATCTCCAGCATTTTTCTATTGTGTAGGTGTAGGTTTTACGTTAGAAAGTTTTTAGCTTTAAAAGGTGTACATAGGAAAACTTCAGTTTATGATCAAGGCTTCAAAAATTTTTGCGAAAACTCCATTTTGGTGTTCAAAGCCGTACTAATAAAGTGTTAAAGTTGTGTATTACTACTAACAGATGTCAGCACTAATTAGGTGTTCAATTGTGAATAATCTCCAGCATTTTTCAATTGTGTAGGTGTAGGTTTTACGTTAGAAAGTTTTTAGCTTTAAAAAGTGTACTTAAACCAAAAATATCTATTGTTATACTACTACTAGTCGGAGAACTACTCGTTAAGTTTGCTGTAGAATTATTTACCAAATAAAAACTTTGAAAGTAGTTTTTGAAAAGCCACTCCATCGACAATTAACAATCACCAATCACCATTTTCACCGTTCATAGTTTATTTTTAAAGTTCTATTGTTAAATTACAAAAAACACTTTGTTCACGAAACATTTATATTCAATAGATATAATTACTTTTTTAATTTCTTGGTTTTTTTTTTGCATTTTGTTCGTTCGAGTTCTTGTTACAAATTTCCTACTTCACATTGTATCTCAGTTACTCGTTGTTCGTTCGTTCTAAACTGACTGAAATAAGCCAGCAGACGTTTTTTCCTTCATTCTTTGGTTCTTCATAAGTTTTGTTTTAGCTATCAGTTCTTTGGAATGACCGGTTAATTTTATGCATCCATTTGTGTTCGATAAAACTGCTTAACTATTCGTATGTTGTATAAAGTGATGATGAATTTGTATCTGTAAATATATGATTCTGCAAAAAAAAAGCAACGGCCATATTTTCATTTGGCCATATAAGCGATGATACACATCCGGTCCACAGTAAGTAATGTATATAGTTGCCACAGTATCTATGGAATTAACTTCACCTTTCGATTGGATTAATTTATTCATTTACAGTTCGATTTGTAATGTATTTCTCTCGATTAAGTTATCCATATCGCCGATGGTAGTTGTTGTTGTAACCTTATTCTCCCCCCGCCATATGACAAAGAGATGTGTTCGTTGCATTGGGGAGTAGTAGTCCCACAATCTAGTTAAATTTATACTAAGATACTTTTAATTACCGCTTCTATTCGATGGAGAAACAACTTCCTTCTGGGGACAAATAGAGAAGGAAAAAAAAACGAGTCTCCTGGAAGTCCTTTGTGCAACCTGAATGTTCACTTTTTGTACAGCAAAATGTACAGGATGTGCACAAAGAGGAAACAAAAACGTGTAATTTGTCATAACCATATAGAGTGTACCAGAAGTGTCCTCGTTTTTTTAAATCCTGTGTCTACTCTGGTAATAGTATGGAGTAGTATGAGGATTGTCGACGTTTTTTTTTTTTTTTTTTTGTAATTCCAGAGAAAAGGGCACACAGTTGTCCTGGATGCTTTCATTGTTGTGTTATGTGGATGGGATTGTTTAAGGACAATGTCTCCATTATGCAATGGGAAGTTGTTATAAATGTATGCTGATGAACCTTTTGATGGGGGTGATGAATCAATTCGTTTTCGCTGGTACAAAGGATGACTTTTGAATGAATACAATATAACTGAATAACTGAGTAGGTCATCCTCCCAAAAATTACATCAAAACATATCTCAATTGATCCTTTAACTATCGATGACATTACCTTTATCACAATCAGTTTTTTTTTCTCCTTTATTGGGGAGAATATAATCTCGGTAAGGAGGATCACACCCACTTCTTTTCAGCAGTCCACATGCATCACTTCCTGAAAAGCTTGTGTTTTGTTATATTTCTGATTCAGGAGTTTTCAAGGCCAAACCTCTTTCGTGGGGATCTTCCTCATTGGCAAAATTAGAGGCTCTTCTTTGAACATGACAATAAGAACTGAGCTGCCACCAATTTATACCATTTTCCATGAGATGTGTTCTTTGACGATAATGACTTTTTGCCGGAGCTAGTAGACTTTCTCCTAAAACTGGCCAATATCAACCTAAGCTAAGCTACTGGCAGTTAATTTTTCCGATTAGTCCTTTGACCATAAGCCTATGACAGAACCCGTAGTCTTTGTCGATCTGAATATCATCAATACCGACTAAGCCGTTTGTAATCCATTTTTCTTCAGATCGCTTTTTTATAGTCATCATCGAATCTTCGAACTTCCTTTTCGATGAAGCTTTCTTGATAGTTATCTTCATCTCAGCTGCTCTAAATCACTAACATTGGGTCTAACTTACTGAAGTGGCCCTACAGTCCGTAATGAACCTTGGCCTCGAACAAAGCTCTCCAATGATCCCTACTACTTGTGGTTTCTTTTCTACTTTTGCGCGCCACTTGAGGAGTGTACTGTGTCTGAAGTCTGGCTAGGAATCAAAGACTTTGCCAGCCGGAGTATTTATGCCTATTTGCTCTACATGTCAAAGCGGAATTTTTTTTACTAGGACGTTGTACAGCTTGTATAGTTCTTGGTTGAATATCCGTCTCTATGGCCCATTCCTCCCATTCATCGTATGCGTATGCTAATAGTTGTATCGCGGGCTCAGTGGCGCGATGAGCTCTCGCGCAAAAGGTCTGGGTTCGAATCCCAGCTCTAGCAACACCTAAATGTTTTTGCGCTGGCCCTCCTCACTTGCTGACTGACAAAATATCCGAGTAGTATCAATTTTCAAGAAAAGCTTTTCTCAAATTAACATGAATGGTTGTGAGAAAGCTCTCATGGGTACTAACGAACCTGTTGCGCCTAAAATTCGTATTTAGTAATTGCACCGATTTATGGAAGATGTGCATCTGGTTTTGGTTCGGCAGTTTTGCACAATCGTCTCAATCCAGATTAAAGAAGTCACATGAAAGTGCATCGACATTTCTAAATCCTTTTTTGGTATCAAATGTGTCTGGTGAGGTCGTTTTCGACGCGGATAGAGCAGGCTTAATACAGCTCGGCGATTTAGCCTTCGTTTCCCGCAACCTTGTTAAGCTTACGTTTGGATATTACTATCCTCACTTCACTTAAGTCGTTTGTTAGTTTTCGCTGTCATCGACGATATTGAACGATTCGCTCTGCCTGACAGGAGCCGTTGTGCAGCCTGAAGAAATGGTTCATCCATATCCTCAGCATCGACCTTCACTATGATATTTCTTGTTCATCTCGACAGGATTCTGTATCACTGGCTTTGACGTTTCAAACGTTTGTAAATTTTGTGAACATCATTCCTGGACGGGCTCAGTGGCGCGACTTTTTTCTCACCTCCTTCTTTGCCTATAGAGCTCAATTTCAGCTATTGTCTTCGCCTGAAGCCTAGCCTTATAGGCCTCGTTATTGGATCTGAGCATCTTTGCATTTTTCTCATAAAACCAAGGTGGGCACAAGAAGCCAAGCACATCAGTTGCGACTGATCTAACGGATTGACATCGTCGCCATTGTTCTTCTACAGTATGTTATCGACAGGTTAAGGAATACACTTTCTGCGAAGGACTTGGATGTCGCTTGCGATTGCGATTTTCATCATTAAATCTGTTCCCAGTATTTCTGAATTGTTGTGGCGTGGTGGATATACACATTCTTATCTAAGCTGCAACAAGGTAGTGGCCCGAGTCGTTTTTTTTTTTTTTGTTCAAGGCTTTTAGTGAATAAAAATTGAAATTGAAGAGGTTAGCCATTCGGAATATTCGGACATCCAAAACAATGGTTGCGTGCCTCTTCCGTATTGCAATGTGATGTATTTGATCTGGGAACCCCCATGTCCGCTTATCGATGTCAAGAATCCGTGTGCTGGCTATAGTAACGGATTGTTATAATGCCTTCGCTTATGTCTTGAGAACATAATACTTCTTGCCTAAGTCTGGCACTTATAACAAATCCACATCCAAATAATCGCTGCCTCTTCTTACTATACACGGTCGGTAGTAGATGTCATAGATTTTCATCCTTTTTCTGCACGGACCTTCCATTGCATTTCCTGGAAGGCAGTAATGTCTGCTTTTAAGCAGGTTAGGTCTTCCGCTAGTTGTTCAGCTGCATCCTTTTGTTTAATGTTCTCACATTCCAGTTGCAGATACGAACGTCTTTGTCCGTTTTTGGTTCAGCACGGTCTTTAACAATAAAATCAGTGCTTTTGAGGCTCTTGGTTGCTTTTTTTTTTTCGTGAGTGGGTTGTTAAACCAAAGCACAAACCCCAACCATTCTTATTGGGACTGTAGATGCTACCATACTGAGTATTCTTCCGCTGCCGGTTTTTATTGGATAAGGGACCTTGCTCCTCTAGTTTTGTTCGACGAGTGATATTTTCTTTCCCACCTACTCCGCATAATATCTGCAGAGGATTTCTCTATCCGCCACCCAAGGATACTTCCTATGGCAGACTAGCACTCCACACGGAATCTACTAATACCGTAAATAAAATATCCAACAATTTCTTTTATTTCCATCCTAGATGACCTTCTTCAAAGCAATTGTCATACTTACAGATACATTTACATTTATAAATTACCTCTCGACACCCACATTGCCTCATACAACAAATCGCATTGTTCCTATAATTGAATTAATTTGGAATCTGCGCGCACTTCTCCAACATCCTGTTCGATAATATCTATCACTGAAACCAATCACGTCCTAACGCTGCGAGAGATGTAAAAAAAAATGACAGCTCTAAACAAAAAAAAAACACAAACAATCTACACAAATACTTGTTACCCATTGTTTGATGAAATGTAATTAAAAATTCCCAACACACACACACCCACCGCTTAGAGGTGGCTGGCGTCTGACGCCGATTGTCACTGACGGTGAATTGGCTTCGTTCCTAATAAATATTCTCGTCCTGCCTCCCGTTTAATGTCATTATTACCAACATAATGCATTCCATCTCGTGCATTTTGAATTCATTTGAACATACATTTGGCCATCAATTAACCAATTAAGTCGTTAAAATGTACCTCGGAGGCGAATTCGTTTCGATCCTTTATCGACCAACCGATATCGAGTGTCGAATCCATGAAACGAGGAGCGACTGTCCTTATGGATTCAATTAGCGGAACTAACTCACAAGTGGCTGATGCAGCAACTCCAGCGCGCCACTAAACGAGGTCGATGGGTGAATAATAAATTTCCATTTCTCAAGATGTAAACGCACTTGATTAAAGGGTTAGTTGGCTCAGGCTGGTGACGAGGATGATGAGGATGGTGGGTTCTGGCGGACAAAGGCAGTGGCAGTGAATGCACTCAACGTGTGATGCTGGTTAAATTGTGGTGGTGCAATGCAACGTCTGTTTTTATTAATCACAAGTGGCCAATAAACACTTTTGGGTGCAACTAGGGCGGCTTAAATCTTGCGGAAGAGATGGATAATTTGAGGAGATTACCACCAGTGAAGGGGGTTGCTGTTGTTATTGCAACTCTATAAGGGCAGCCAATGCAGCAGTGTCGAGAGGGTCTGACTTTGATACCACTCATTGTTTGATGGAAGTTTGCGTGTGGTAAATTGTTTTGATTGACATGCCGTATTTCATCTGATCTATGTGAGTCAACGAAGGATATCATCATTTGTTTGGGCATAGATCACTGCACCTTGTTGAGCAATTTATTATTGTTATCGATTCGGTAGCTGTTTGTTTAGGCTGTAATAAAAAAACTTAATTGGTAAAAGTACGTTTTGAGCTGCGGATTTTAAAAAATTCCTATACGTCAGAAGGCTACTTAAAATGTCAATAAAAAAAATTCCATAAACAATGGTTAAACGGTGTACAAAATTTTAAGGGCTTGAATGCAACACACACCATTGGTGTCAGAAACGTCAACAAGAAGTAGAACGGTCTACAATCTCATACGGGGCTTCTTTTAATGTCAATGATAGGCCCGCAAAAGTTTTGGTGTGGGAACATTTCTAAGAAGGAAATTGTCATTGCCGCCTATTCATATGTTGCAAGAAACACAACCCTCGTTTTTATCAAATTTAATCAGTAAATATTATATTTGTTCAAGACGGAATTTACAAAATCACTTCTGAGAAGAAGACTGTTAATACAGTCATTTGAGACTCGAGGCCTTTATATGTGCTGGTGTGACTTTACACTAGAGCTCTTACTCGTATCTCTAATTTCGTTCTTTTTTTTTTGGTTACTAGTAGACCGAAAAATAGTGTGAAAGTTGATTTTGGTTATTGATTTCTCAGCCCCCATTTCCTCTTCTTTTTTTTCGTTGATATCCATTCATTATGTTTTCAACCGAATCTGAGTTCATTAACTTCAAACCATGACACAATTCGTCAGATGTCGTCTTTGCCTTTCCTACATCATCGACGCTCATGTCAAAAGCTTAACATATGCAGTAGAACAATACCATGATACACAAAAACCCAACATGCGCAAAGGCGTATCTGTAGGCCTTTTCGCAGGTTGGGTTTTTGCCATTACCGTCGCATCGATGACGAAGCACGCGCAGAAAGAGATAAACAAGAAAGTTTTAGTTGTATCATGAGTGTCGATGACGTAGATGCCCAGAACGAGACAAAAATAAAAATCGTCGTATGTTTTTATTTTTGTCTCGTTCTAGGCATTAACGTCATCAGTTTAGTTTTATCATGTAACACGACCTTGTCTTAAGCTACACACACAAGTCGAAACCACTCTTAACCAACATGAAGTATGCAACTGTAGGCAGTTATCTGAGGTCTAGGTTTACTAACGAGACATGTAGCTTAAAACACCCCGGCATATTGTGAGACACATAGAAAAAGAAGACCTCACCTTAGGTGATGTGACCCAGTAGAAAACTACATCACCCAATTTAGAGTCAACTAGTAGGTTCTTTGGAGCCAGTAAGCTTGGTTCACCCTAAGCTGTAATATAAACTTAGAAAGGAAAAAATTCGTTGCATGATAGCAAACCCATTTTAAATAAGGACTTCAAATATTTTGAAGTATCACATCACAAAGTACCATTTATATTGGGTACTTATAGCCCATATAGGTCCAAAGACCCAAATCTCCTATCTTCTGGGTGATGGTAAATTGTTGATACAAATGAAAACACTTGCAATTGTATGCCGATTCTGAATGGCAAATAAAAGGTTTTCAGAATTTTTATACTTTTTGATCTTTGCCAGACGTTCGCTGCAAGTATTGAGGCAGTGAATACCCAAACGGTGTTGTAGCTGGATCCAAAGTTTTAACCAAAAAGCCAATACACCTAATATGCTTCTTTTCTGATACAAATGAAGGGACTTGCAATTGTATGCCGATTCCAAATGTCAAATAAAGGATTTCATGGCAGTTGTATACTTTTTGATCTTTGCCAGACGTTCGCTGTGAGACAGTAAGAGGTACTTACAATTTTTCGTTTCCAACTCATGAAATTAGACCGGCGCTGATCGACTTTGGAGGAGAGGTCGCGAAAAATACAGAATACAAAACCGTGAAAAACGGTCGTAAAAACTCATTAGTAACACGAATCGACCAACAACAGTATTGGACTAAGAACGAAGGGGTTACAAAAACTTTACTGTCGAATCGGCAAATCTCACAGACGGAGCTGTAAATATCAGGAAGATATCAAGATTTTTATCAATTCCTCTTGTTTGAGCTAAGATCCCATACAATGACTGTGTGAATGTCGTAAGCCTTTTTGCAACTCACTTATCCACACTTACCACTTTCGGCCCGGCAGATCGACCATAGACCAAATTTTCGCACTAAGTCAAGTTCTGGAAAATACTTATTTCAAGTCGAAACATATCCGTCCAGCTACTGGGCTACTCAGACGTCATCAAAATCATTGTTCGCTGCCACCGTGCCTTTTAAGAAGCATTCAAGACCGTTTAGAAAGAGAGCAAGACAAAGTATATAGATACTATCAACTAACAAAGTACAGTCGATGCACAGGCTTGGACAAAATTTCACTGTTGATACTAAACATTTTGAGATAGAGATCATTCCCACGAATGACACCTTTGTGAAGATATGACGAAGACTATCCCTAGGAAACCAATGCTATTTCGGTTTAGCGAAACAAATGTGGTCAAAACTCCTAACCCGAATGTCCGAATGTTTGCTCTTCCGGATCCTAATTCTACCAGTCCTACTTTATTGCGCCGAGTGCTGACTATGTGCAGGAAATACAAATTCGTCGTCGAATTTCAATATAAGCTAGAAAGACAAATTCGTTGTCGAATTTTTGGTTCTGCATGCTAGGAAGGCGAATTGAGGAGAAAATACAACCACGAACTTATGAGCTGTACCAACATTTGGGTGTAGTACAAAAGTAAAAAAACAATGCTCCATCCAATAAAAAAAATCTTCGTCTCCCAACCTCAAGGTTCGAGGCAACAGGGAAGACCGAAGCTCCTGTTTAACGGAATAACTGGCAGCAACCTGCCCAGGATGGAAGGGTGCCTCGTCTAAAGCAGTCACCCTCAACTGGTCCGGAGCCCTTGTAGTAAGAAAGTAAGCAGTTCTTCAGACTATCCATTCTGCAACTTAAATGAAAACGCCTCCTAAACATACAAAGATATACAAACTTCACAGTACGCTCCTGGGAAGTTCCTTACACTATCATCAACGATCATCGTTGTATCAAGTGACTGATTGACTACTCAGATCATCGCTTCAACGAGAAAAGGAACAAGTTGAGACTCCAACCTGACGATCTATTCAAAGATCATACATTATCAAAGTTTCAAACCAAATGCACGTGCATGATGCATCACAAGCTCCAACACTTTGAAATAAGTCTACATTTAGGCGCTGACAAAAATATCGTCAGTGCATTCCATTTTCAATCCCCAAATGGATGTGTTCCCATAGTTTCCATATTTCCGATTGACCCACATCCAAAGAACAATAAAAGTATGCCACTAGCTTATGTTAATCTTCCGGTTATTAAAATCAGATGTATGCTCGTATATGCAAATAATTTCATTTATTTACATGCCCTTTCTTGGCACACATCATCTATCCCCATGCAAACATCGTATTCATCATAAAACTCCCAACCAAACATTTTTACCAGTCTTATCCATAAAACGTCTTGTGAGGAAGAAGGAAGCGGAACAAAATTGATTTCTCCCACAACCTTTTTTATTCCGGTCCATTCTGTAAAGTTGGGTGGGCTGTTAGTCTTTGTTCAACTTTAACAGATAGCCTTGACATACACACACATGAACACCACAGACGAGTGCAATTTGTCAAAAATTACTCAAAATGGTGTTCAAACATTTTTTCGAATGGAAAGTTGATGGGAACGAGCTTGGTTTGACATTTCTCTGTGTAATTTTATAAATTTGGCAAAATTTTCGTGTTTGCTTGTATGCAAAATTTCAAAAATACTCTCAGAATCCTTTTTTTCGCTACTGCTTACCAAATGCTTGCAAAAGGTGTTTTTTTTTTTAATTTACTAATTAACTCCAAAATTGGTAACAAAATGCAAAAAAAAATGCAGGAAATGACTAAAAACAGGATAGGCTTGAGTTTCTTTTTTTTTTTTTTAATAAATTTGTTTTGTTTTTTCTTTCTTTTGTTTGTTTATTTATGTTTCGAAACAATTCCCACCAACATTATGTTTAATTTTTGTTTAAAGGAGGGAATCGGTGGCTCGTATCGTTTAGCTAGCCTGGATCGTTTGGCAAATCGACAACGACTCCTTGAACAGAACGGTGGTCTGGGTAATGTATCACTTGAAAAGAATGGCGTACATTACGAAACAACTAATGGACATTCTGCCATACAAATGTCAACGAATTCATCAACATCATCAACAACTGCAACATCAGCCACAGTGACGGTAAGCGACAGAATAAAAAAAAACCCAAATCCAAAAAAAAAAAATCAAAATTACTACTTGTGCTTTGTTGTTGTTGGCGGTTGGATGTGATAAATAACAATTTACCAAGTGAATATGCACTGTTTGGCTTTGAAATTAAAATAACAACAAAATGGATGGAATGAAGCCGATGTGTGATTTAAAATTAAATTAGAAAAAGAAAAAAATATTTAACACATTTTTCGAACTTTTAAAATCTAAATTTTACTGTTGCTTTCGTGTGTAGAAAGTTTTTAAATGAATTGATTGTATCAAGTATTAAAGATCACGTTTTATGCTGCCTTGTTGTTTGCGTGCTCCTTAATCCATGGAGGTTTATGGTCCTGGTAAATACAAAGTGACCTTTTTGGGTATGATGTTGATACAAGGTGGGCCAAATAAGGCACCTACAAGTGTGAAACAAGTATAACTTTTGTAATAATTATTTGATCTCATTTTTTTTATGTGAAATAAAAGGGCCCTTCATTAAGCGATCCCTGGCTTTAAATTAAAATAATAAAAAGCATGTGTGAGATATCATCGAAATTTTTTATTTGTTTGAAAGGCCTATCGATGCCAATATGAATGTAGTCTAACATGATTCAAATGTCTGCCGTGGTTTGTCTTGTTGGCGCACATCCGAAATGTCCACTTTTCGATGACTCTGGCGCATAAATGAGCCTGAATTTGACCCATAGCATGGGTTCTGTTGTCCTTGAAGGCCGCTGTGGTTTGTGGCTCATCTGCATAGACCTGCGACGTCAGAAAACCCCACAAGAAAAAGTCGTAACAGGTTCTAGTCTCACGATCTCGGTGGCCAGTTCACATCACCTCCACGTTAGATTACCATGCCCCGAATCGCTCTTGCGGAATTTTCAATGTGGCCATATCTGTGTGGCACATAGCACCATCCGGTTAAAGCCACATGTCATTGGTGTCCATATCATCAAATTCTGGCCAAAATAAATTTATCCATCACACCACGAATAGTCCTCTCGGTAGTATGAATATGGCGACCGTATAATAGACGAAGCGCGCGATAGTTGCCCAATCAGAACAACCATTTTGATGAAACAATTTTATCATTTACACGTATTGTTGAACGATAAGTTTGTCTAGGTGATTTAACGAAACAGACTGAATAAACGACGGCCAATTTGTAGCTTCAACAATATGGCTGCTATCAACTGTCATAATTTGAAAGTCCCAATGGAAATACCCTTTAATCGCGTCTTCTTCTTTGAAGGTGTCTGGTATCCTTTAGCTGTTCAAATACATAAAACGTTCAATTTCGCACCACTTTTTCGAGCATACCCGGTCTTATTTTGTCAATAGTGCAGAGCATATTGGATTCAGCATAGACCAGAGATTTGACGTACTTCCACAAAAAGTTGTCCGAAGGAGTCAAATCACATGAACGAGGTGGCCAATTCAAAGGTTTATTTCTTGGTAGTCATGGTTGCACGCGCTGTATGGCATGTTGCGCTGTCTTATTGGTATTATTTCGCCTCCAAATGATTTCCAATTACAAGAGGAATAAAAAATCACAAATCAATTGCTTGTACCATTTACGGTAATGTTGGCACCGGTTTCGGTTTTCGGGATGTAATGGACAATCATGAGGATTGTGCTCACTCCCAAAACGACAATTTTGCATGTTTACATACCCGTCAAGTCAGTAATGAGTTCATCGCTGAAGATGATTTCACTTTAAAAATCTGGTTCAACTTTCAGTTAATTCTCATTCCATTCGCCGAACACACGACGCAATTGATAATCCGCTGCCTTTAATAGACGTAGGCCAAGATCTTTCCTCAAAATTTTCCAACTACTACAAAGTAGAGACCGTTGCTGAGAACGTCGTTGGATGGATAAATTCGGTTCCTCTGTCACACAGCGCGATGGCTTCTTCTATACGAATGGAACGGGCTTGATTAAAAAAAAGAAATTATGGTGTAACTGGCTCGTTAGTACTCAGGGCCTAGCTTTTTTCACACAACCATTCATGTGTGCGTGTGTACTTCATTGCACGGTGGCGAGACCTCATGTTTTATGCCGAATCCGAACGGCTTAGTTGAGATAGGCTTTTCATGAAAATTGATACTACTCGGATGATTTGTCAGATCAATCGAGAGGAGGCCCAGTGAAAAATCAATTAGGTGTTGCTACGGCCGGGAATCGAACCCAGACCTCCCGCGCGGCAGTTCATCGCGCCACTGAGCCCGACTTGGTTTGGAAGAATATAATCAAAAAGGGTAAATGCTGTCACGAATCGATCCAGATACATAGTGCTCATAGATGCTCATAGTGCTCAGATGGACGATCATGCAGAACGTAAACTTGTGGAAGTTTGAAAAGTTTGGAAAGTTTAGAATTTTGGAAATAAATTCCCACGATTTGTAAACGTTGTTCTGTTGTCTTTTTTTTTGATAGCGATACAAGCTACAGATACCCATTCTGGTCAACCCTTTAGTGACTGTTTGGGGATTTTATTTTTGGGAACATTGTGAAGCATCTAACGCAGCAACATTAGAGTGGTAAAGTTTTAGAAGATACAATCTACAGATACACAATGTGGTTAGTCCTTTCGTAACTATTTGGGGATATTAATTTCGGAACATTGTGAAATTTCTGACGCATCAAAATTGAAGTGTTCAAGTTTTACAGCTCGTTAAATACGGCCGTCATTTTTCTCAAAAAATCATGATGAGCGACATCGACCTGAAACAATAAATGCACCCTGTATTAGGGTTGTACCATTTTAATTTCGTATGACACCGTCAATAAGGCTCCTAGCGGTGTTCAAGGCCGGTAACACTTATCCACCGCTAGAGCTGGATTAAGTTCAGAGTTGCATTTGAATAATTTAACTGCTTTTTCGTCTTCTTCCAATCCGCAGATCCCTGCAACCTAACAGAGAAGTACCAAATAATGACTTAAAGATCTGAGTAACTAGAGGCAGGAGGCAGTCTGAGATGCATTTCGCATTTAGAAAATTGATGTTGATCGCTTAAAATTCAGCTTGGTCGAGATTTTAATCAATAGGAAGATTTTAATCAATAGGAACGTCTGTGCTGCTTTGTAAACTTCATAGCTATCAATTTAAAAGACGTACGTTCGTACTCAGTGATAACAATATTTTATGAATCGCTGTTATTTATGTAAAATATGGGACTTTAAAGTTCTTGCCAAAGCCATGTTGGGTATTCTCATAACCGGTATGAGTCCCGTTTGATTGAAGATTTTATCCTGGTCATCCGAATTTTCGTTTATCTTACCTTTTCCCTGGTTCAAATCTCGAAAGTAGCAAAACTTACGTTTATCTACTGCTCCGCCTTTTGCAAAAATCTGACTTACATCCAAGAATAACTTCGCACACACAAAGTAAGGCAGAAGCTAGGGATTCTAGCCCCCGTCAAGGGGTTCTATGAAAAAATATTCGTTTTGCTTTCGGAGCTAAATATATTGCTATCTTTGTGGAAAAGGGACAGTCAGACAGACTGGTAAGAACTCCACCTTGCGGAGATCCGCGAAATATTTATTTTTGAATCATACAATGCCCAAGCCTGCTGCTGATGACTCTGATGTTAAACATTGTTTTAACCAATTCGACATGTGCGCTTCATAAGAAGCAGTGGTTTGGATCCAAAAGATTTTAATGCCTTTCATTTCATTTTAATGCCTTTCATTCGAATAGATACGAGAGTCTTTATGTTTGGCAATCATAGCCTATATCGTATAGATATGGGGGTCCTCAGAAAATTTTGGAATTTTTAAAATTTTCATCAAAAATTGAAATTTTTCATGACCCCGGGGTGACGATAATTTTTAGTTTTTCATCGAAATTCTTACCTATACATTTTCCCTCAGGCCGTAGTCCTTTAAACCGCTGTAAGTACGATACCTGCCGGTTCTGCTGAGTAGTAGGCTTTAATTTTTTCTCTAATGATTGCCATTTTTTCACTAGGATGTGAAAGAGCTACTAATATTTATGTTTAGCTTATTTTCTATGATTGCAGTTCCAAGTTTTTCTCGTACATATGGATGGGTGTATGTATTCTTGTATTTTCCATGGTGATTTGAGAAAATATACTGAAAAAAAAGTCAAAAACACTTCATTAGAATGACAGCTAGTGCGACAGTTATCCCTATCGTAAGATCAATACAGAAACAATGAGAAGTATTGTCCCCTCAGGGGCTCCTTGGAATATTGTTTCTATCACTCAATTCTCTCTTTCGGTTAAGGTATACAATTTATGTTAATAAACATTCTATTCATCGTTTCCTTCTTTTGTTACAAAAAAACCGGAACCAAATCCTGGGAATTCTTAGAGCTAAAAAGTATTTTTTTAGAGTACCTACTTAGTAGTTGATTGGTTTTTAGTTTTTGTTTTTAAATCCAGCGAGCACAATGACAGGATTAGCATCAAGCCTTGGTCCTGAAATTGCACTCATTGTATCTCATATTCTTCATTGAATCTCTAAACTCTGGATGCTGATATCTGTTAAGCTTGTTAGATGCAGATTTTCTTATGACCAAGATCTCTATGTTCACAACTTCTGAGACCAAAAAACCAAACCAAAAACCAAAACCAACATTTTGATAAAGTTGTATGTAGTTGTTGTTTTTTTTTTTGACAAGTGTGATCTATGTCTGTCCTTAAATGTCAACATTGTTTTGAACCATTTTCCGCAAAAAAAGTAGAACATCGCATTAATTCTGTATCAGTAGTTTGGGTTTAAAATAAAAGGTATTTCCCTAAATTTTATTTCAAAATAAACAAAAAATTATCTATCACACAACTCTACTCCTCTTTTTTTTATATCAAAGCTTTAAAATAAATTCCAGTCAATATGCTTTCCAACTTCAAAATTCATCGAGTTTCATATTAATTTTCTTAACTAAAACATCGCATTGGCTCTATCTCTATTCTGATAATTTTGACAGAATCAATCTTTATGACCCTTAAAAGCTTTTTTACCGGAGTTGCTAACAAACCTTAAAAAAAACTCCCTAGATGACAGTTATAAATTAATAACACCATCTAATTCTTGTATAGAAAATACTACAAAAAAAAAGTCATGTGCCACACTGTTTTGGGTGATCAAACTTTCAACACGCTCTAACAACCAAGCCCACTTGACATAAATTTGTCAGACCTAACCTCACATCTGTAATTTAGTTTTCAACGTTTTTTATGTTCATTTAATAGGATCAAATTAACATTCCCAACATTTTCTTTTTTTAGACCCACCTGTGTTTCCTTAATGTTCCCTAATGCCGAACCAGTTTTTATGACTTAATTCCAATCTAATCTCGCCGGTGGTGGTTGTCTAAATTATCATAAAAAATTATCTTCATCTTTCTCTATCATTTAAATATGGGTTTGATAAGATATTCTCAAAGCTAGATTGTGAGGCGTCAGCATTAAATCATGTCCACAGCTACCTCATTCTGCAGCAGGGGAGCGTTGGTATTAAAGATTTATGAAGCACTTTAATAGATGACCCATAATGGCCGAAAGTTTATTAATCACTCGCAATCAAGTCAATAAGCTTTATTCGTGTTTGGCAATTCAATTCGCAACATGCGATCCAAATGATTGACATTCAATTCTCTGTCAATAAACACCCAAACTGAGTCACACAAGTCCAATGACTTTGCAGGAAATTAAAAGACAAATGCCAATTTGATGTTTACAAGAGTGGAGTATCTATATGCAATCCACCCCAAGGGGGGGGGGGGGACTACTACAGAAACAATGATTCGCCATGAATCATGCCTTTTCGGATAAATTTATGAACGTATTCAGCCCCAACACCGACGAGAACGACGCCGAAGATCGGGTCTGACATGACATTCGTTGTCATGTTCTATATCCGATGAATTAAATTTATGAACCGAATCGTTCTCCTTCGTTAATTGCACATATCGGTAGAATATGCATTCGCGCGGATTGGGATCCTGTTTTGTGGTGCTTTGCACCTCGTCGTCTTCTTTTTACTTCGAGATGTATAACCCTAAAGGCGAATAGGCTACACATGCTCTACGCAATTTTTCTATATCTACCGGTTTCGTTGTTGTTGTTTTTTTTTTTGTTTTTTTCCTGTATACCTTCCTAGAATACCCACACTATTTACAGTCGTCGTATGGAGTGTACTCCAATGGCAGATAGGTGCGCTTCTTCTACATATGCATCCATTTAGTATGCAACAAATTTTCGCAGTTCGTAGCTACAAAAATCTATTAATAGCACGTATGTTGCATGGAATGCTGAATTTCTGGAACCTATGATGCACTTAAAGAAATTTTATTAGCAAATATCTATTCCAATTGATTTAACAATGAAATACTGAGATATCCTTTTTTTTAATAACATAAGCAGAAGTCTAGTTGTGAGTCCTTTGCTGATAGTTTGTTAAGCGATTTTGAGCATTTTTAATAGGCATACTGAAAAGGTTTATTATATAATTAGCAAAATCTTAGTTTCGTCCATTTTCTATTTTCATGTTTTTAAATCTGAGCACGATCTTGTTTTGTAAATAAACTAATAGGAGCGTTTATTAAAGTTTACAGGTGGAATCTTTCTCTTGGTAACATTGACATACGGAAAAAAAGTCTGCGAATTATAACGAACATAAAAAACATTATAGATACTCAACTCGTAAAACTTAAACTTAAACAAAATTCGCAAATCATACATGACGTAATTTCCGTGGTATACCAGCATTTTTGTCTAGTATTAAGTTAATATTTTAAGTTAATAAAAAATGAATTAAAAAGTAAAAAAGTCCGTGGTATACCTAGGATCTTTCAGATTTCAATATTGATGGCTTAATCTAAAGTTCCACGTCAAATGCACAAAAACTATAAGGTGTGCCATATTTTATGTCGGTATGCAAATTCAACATTTGCATACAAGTTTGGCATTTATCAACCGATTGGCTTAAGAAGTCATGTTTTTGAAACCATAATTCAGTATAAATTTTCAAACCGAAATAACGCGTCGAAAAAAGTCATTCAGTTGTGCTAACTCAACGTGCATGTCGTCGAAAATATCATTGTTAACAAACAACGTCTGACAACACTATTCGTCATTTGGTGTCGAATTCTGATAAGCACGGGATAGTATGAGATCATCGACATGCCGCTCATCAATGCCCAAGACGTTCCAATGAAGTGGTTACAGCAGTTAGATAAAGCATTCCAGAGAACCCACATGTGTCATTTTGGCGTGAATGGAACAACCGTGTGGCGCATTTTGAAAGATGATTTGAATTTTTCTGTGCAAAGCGCAATTGACTCAAAGAACACTGCACCCAGACCGTGCACATCGCTTAAAATACGGCTAAACAGTCACTCGAATGGTTTACATTGAATCTGATTTTTAGAAGCAAATTTTGATGACCAACTACGCATATTTTTGGTGTTGTAGAACGAGGGTGGACTCTGATTAGTCTTAACTTGGCAATGCTCAGTGGTTGTAACTCTGACTACACATCAAGTGCTTATTTTTAACCTCCAAGTGGTAACCATCGGGTACTGGTCTCATCCAACCGGCTTTGACTTGCTAAACGATAAGCGCGAGTGTTGATAACACGACGAAAAACAGCAACACTATAACAGCCAGGTCAGAATGGCACGGAATGAATACCCGGCCTACTGTCCCAGGCAAACCTAGATAAGCTGCTTTGACATATTCGCACAACAGGTTGTCTAGGAATTTCAAGGGTTAGTCAGGCCCCTTGTACAGAGAAGGTGGCGGATGAATCGAAAGGCCAACGGCAGCGCTCAATCCCCTAGTGGATACTGATGGTCCCGTGTCCTAGGGGTATCTAATAAATTGGAACTGGCCCTCCAGGTTGGGGGTTGTGCTTTGGGTTAACTACCCAACCATAAAAAAAAATTAACTGCTACGAAGCAACCAATTCCTTTGAAAAATCATCGGTCCCGATTTGCGTGACGGGCAATGGAACGAAGATTCAACCAAGAACTATACGAGCTGTACAGCGATATACCCCTGGTCAAAAAACTCCGCATTGGACGTTTAAGATGGCTACGACATGTGAACGAATATACACCAAAACTCCGGCTCGCAGAGTCTTCGATTCCCAGCCAGACTTCGGACGTAGTAGAAGAAGACCTTGCCTTAAGCAGCGCGCACAAGTAGAAACCTACTGCAACCAACTTGGAGTGCGCAACTGGAGGCAGTTAGCTAAAGACCGGGCTAATTGCAGAGGCATGTTGGTTGAGGCCCAGGTTCATTCCGGACTGTGGAGCCACTTAAGTAAGTAAGTAAGTAACTACGCATATTTCACACTCTCTGGCGCCGTTCCCGCATTTGGGGAACGGAGATTTATGAGACACCATGCCATAACCAAATGTGACTGGTATTTGCTCCAAAATCATCATTGGAACATTTTTCTTCAGTAATGGCCAAACAGTCATTGGGAATAGATATGGGACGATTTTGGCTCGTCATGTCTGCCCCAAAATCTGTGGAAAGATATTGACAGTTACTGTTTCCAACAAGTAACCATGCCCTACTGCAAATCAATCAATACAGGTTCTGCAACAAAAATTCCCTGGAAATAACTGTCAAAAAATGGCGACATATCCAGATTCGATCCCTCCGGACTTTGTGTTTTTTTTAAGCAAAGTGTAAGCTAATGCCAAACATTGGCGTTGAAATCATCGCTATACCACCGATATGCTCGACAAAATGGTGTTAATCGCAGCAAGAAGGTCAATAGGGCACTTAATTTATCTTCTACTCAAAAACTCACATTTTGCAAACGTGTGTATCCTTGGTCAATTGAAGCCTGACATTCAAATTAATACAAAATGTCACATTGAAATTCAAACCGAAGATTGTTCAGGGGGCTCTGCATTGATATTTTAATCAAGCTGTCATTTAGACATTGTGAATGATGTCATCAACTTCCTATCGCCATTTTTTAAATAATTTTAGCCAATAATATCGATGATTTAACGATCTCCTCGATCAATTAACGTCTTGATCAGAAATCGATAAAAAAGCATGTCACGTCAGTGTGTTATCGGTCACAGTTTGGTAGCAGTGGTGTAGTGAAAATATGTCTGTCGGTTGCTGATATAATGTTTAGAGAATACTTGCCATTGAGTATAGGTAAGGCATCAACTTGTCGAATGTGATGACGTAAATGTGATTCTATAAATATCGTCACTAATTCTGATATTGGAATCCTTGCTGAATCCCTTTTTTTTTAATTTATTCGAAAGATATTTTTACTAGATTTCTAAAAGATAAACAATTGATTTAATACAATCAATTTTAATATAATAATTTTGACCTAAATGTCAAAGAAAGTAAGTCATGTATTGACCATTTTTTTGTTTTAATTATTAAAGTCCTCAGCTTGGGAATTTATTAAAAAAAAAAAAAACTGTCATGTGTGCTTGTGTACTTCGATAACTCGACCTCATGTTTTATGCCGCATTCGAATGGTTAGTTGAGATAAACTTTTCTTGACAATTTATACTACTCGGATGATTTGCCAGATCATCACGAAAGGAGGGCCAGTGAAAAATCATTTAGGTGTTTTTACTACTGGGAATTGACCCCATACCTTCTGCGCGGCAGTTGGTTACACTAATCATGGTACCGTCCTCGGGTTCGCGTCACTCAATTAATCGAACAATGAAATTTCTTATGACGCCTCTACAGAAAGACTACGATGGCTGTAGAGCCATTAAATGCTCAAGGGAAGTATATTTTCGATTTCAGGTAACCCCACAGGAGAAAGTCCAAAGAGACTTTCGGAGCAACGTCACACAAGCCAAATACGCCTCTGCCAGAATTCGTGAAATTTTCGTTGTTTTTCAAGTGAGGGTAACATAAATTTACCTCCACGAAAAGATCAATTTGTCAGGGAAAATCTCACGAATCCATGACAGAGACGTGATGGACTTGTTTGACGTTGCTCCGTCCGCTTGAACCATATTCCTTGTTAATATACAGGTAAGTTTCGCAACACATTAGGCTATTTTCCAAAAAGGGCCGATAATTTGTAGAGCCGATATCACAGCCCATACGGTCACTTTTGGTGAATGAAGAGGTTTCTAATTCTTGCCATTGGGATTTGTTGCAGTTCAGAAGTGGTAGTTCAACTTATTCACATGTCCACAAATAAAAACACATTTTTGACGCAACATAATCGTGAGTACCCAGGGCCTAGCTTTTCTTACAACTATTTATCTGTGCATGTGTACTTCTTGCACGATGACGCGACATCTTGTTTTATGCCGCTTGAGATGAGCTTTTCTTGACAATTGATAATAACCGGATGATTTATAAGACCATCACGAGAGGAGGGCCAGTCAAAATTATTTCGGTGTTGCTACGTCTGGGAATCAAACAAAGACTTTCTCCGCGGCAGTCCAATAAGAAATAATAAAAGGGTTTCCCAAAACAAGATGTTGGTAAACATTAGAAATGCCCAATTGCCTGACTTGCCGAGTCGATTCTCTGACTGACATGCTGGGGCTTTTATTCTTGCACCAAATAATTTTAAAGGGGTACAGGTTTATGTCTTTGTACGGTCCAACAATGATCTGTGCACATTGAAAGTACAAGCTCGCTTGCGAGTTGTAAGGCTAGGATCGTCACACATAGACTCATTAAGACTCCAAGTTTTCAACCGTTCTTGTTGGTCTTATGCCGGTTTTTTTAAAATATATTTGACTGATTTTCAATGAAAGCTAACTAGGGGCAGTTACCGAAAACTTCGAATATAACAGATCATTCTCTGTACTATCTCAACGCGTGGTTCGCTATTGTGAAACGCTTTATTAAGACTGAATTCCATAGAGCTAAGCTACAAATTGAAAGAGCTCATGCGCCCCTCGGATTTGTTGCGTTTAAATAGTAAGCTTAACAAAAAAAAACTTTTTCTTGAGACACCTTATATGTATCAGCACTTAAACCCAAGTCTGTCCTTACAAACAGTTCTTACTTACTCCTTGCTCTTAAAGGAGAAAGGAGCTATGTATTGGTTTCGCCTAACATTACAATGATGGAGAAGCCCGAAAAAATTAGGCTCGCAATTATTGTGGTCTGTGACCGCAACTGGAAGTTTTACGGCAGAATGGATTTTCTTTAAATGCGATATACATACATGGTTCTGGGGGTAATACCCAAAATTAGTGCCAAATTTATTTACGGGTACCTGTCATATAACAGTTTAGGTAATATTCAAATTTCTCAAAAGCTCTGCTAACGAATTTGATTAAACTTAAAACGATTATTAACGTTACATTTTTCAGGTTGGCAGCACTGGTTAGTAATGGCGTCCAAACGTCATCTGCCAAAGCAAAAAGTTCTCAGTATACTCTGCCATTTAATCATGGAAAGACTTACAAACGAGCAACGAATGCAAACTAAATTTAATATCTAAATTCGTGCTCTGTGATAAATGTGCACCATTCGTTATGACCATATTATGGCGACCAGCGATGAGGCTCATTTCTGGCTCAACGGATACGTAAATAAGCAAATGGAGTGATGAACAGCCACATGCCATACAACAATTACCAATGCATCCCGAAAAAACGACAGTTTGGTATGGTTTATGGGCTGGTGGCATCATCGGCTCATTTTTCTTCCAAGACGACTGTGGAAGAATCTATACCGTCAACGGCGAACGATATCAAGCCACGATACTCGACTATTTTTTGCCCCAGTTCGGTGAGTTGAACTTGGTCGACATGTGGTTTCATCAAGACGGTGCCACATGACACACAACTCGTGAAACAATGGAAATGTTGAAGGATGAATTTGGTGAGCAGCTTATCTCTCGAAATGGCCCTGTGAGTTGGCCGCCAAGATCATGTGACTTAACGCCTCTTGATAATTTCTTGTAAAGTTATGTCGTTAGTCTTTGTGTACGAGCCGACCACGATTGAAGCCTTACAGGATAACATAACACGCGTTATTCGTGGAATACAGGCCGAAATGCTCGAAAAAGTGACGCAAAATTGACCATTTGATAACCGCGGATAACATTTACCTACATGAAGTTGTCTTTAAAACGTAAATGGCAAAGACCTATTTATCGATTTTTATAATTTGAGGCAAATTTTAGTGTTTTATTCGATTTAAAAAAAATTACGCTTAGAAAATCACCCGTTATATACTGTAGCTCTTATCCAGATTTTAGACGTGATCTAGAATACTACTCATACGTTTGAAATAGAGTCCCACAAATATGTTGGTAAGCATCATCCGAATAGGTGCAGTTCGTTTAAAGAAATACCCTTCAATATTTCATTAATAACTTTATTACCATTGCACACGTTTCGAAAAAAAAAATTAATTCGCAAAAACTGTTTCTGAGGCTGTTCTTGTCCGCTCACTCTACATCCTTGCTTTAAAAATGTCAATCTCTTGCAAAGTTAATTTAGCAGAGAGAAAACAAAAGATGTCAACTCTACTAAGACTCCAGACAGGCAAAAAATTAGGAAGGATAGATAAGAGTTGCGCACTCCAAGTTGGTTGAGGTCGGTTTCTACTTGTTGGCTCCATTTAAGGCCAGCTCTTGCTCTACTGCGTCCGACGTTTGGCTGGGAATCGAAGACTCTGAGGGCCGGAGTATTGGTGTCCAATCTGTACAGCTCGTATAGATCTTGGTTAAATCTTCGTAAAATCTTCGTCTCCATAGCCCGTCAAAGCGAACGGGACCAACGATTTTCGAAAGATTTCTTCATCCACTTTTGATACGCTCCATGCTTTAGCGCCATAAAGCAGGATAGGTGTGATTGGGGTGATCAGGGTCTTAAATAGGATCCCCTCAATTAGTAGTTCGAGTGAGGGCTTTACTACTAAATTGTCTTCTAAGCCCGAAAAAACAGCGGTTGGTTAGTTTTATCTCGGATGATGTTGTCAGAATTTAGAGCAGCCGAGGTAGAAAAATGTTCGTAATACCTCAAAGTTATATACCTATATGTCAATGGTGATGGTGTCGCTATGTCCAATTCCTCGATATTGTGTGTCTTTTCGTGTTGACAGCATATACTTGGTCTTAACATAAACCAATTGTTTCCATTTCCTTCCCTATACTTGCAAACGTGGCTATGGCACCACGTTGAGTCAGAATAATGATGTCGGCGTATGCTAGTGGTTGTACCGATTTATGGAAGATTGTACCTCTGGTGTTATCTCAGGAATTTTGCACAATCCACTCAAGAATGAGATTGAAGAAGTCACATGACAATGCGTCACCTTGCCTAAATCCTATTTTGGTATCGAATTTGTTTGTAGGTTAGTTTCCGACCATGATGCTGTCGCATGCGGACTTCTTGGGTTTTTTTTTTTCAGCATCTGCCTAAGTGTGAAAATTTGATCAATTGCGGATTTTCCTGGCCTAAAACCACACTGATAAGTGCGGATTCGGTTGTAGGTTTTAACCGTTCACATATTACTCAAGATCCTATCTGCAAATGGCAAAATGACTTGGCAATCATTTCGAAAGACAACATGCTTCAAATAGTTCCCAACTTTGTACTGTCTCACGGAGCCCCTTTCGTAAGCCCGTAGTGAAAACAGTATAACCAACGGACTTCCTTTAAACTTTTCAATTATTTCACTCACAGACCTACTAGAAAGTGTTTCGTGTTCCCTTAATATCTAGATCACAGGCCTTAACAGTAGATCTCATAGTAAAAGGCTTCATTGGACTTTATTGTTAATCCTTTGCACAGTTGAATAAATATAACTTTTGTCTTCTATTCATAAAGCAACAACACCCAAACTTAACATATTATGAGATTCTATTACTCACTGTAACCCTTCATCATTTTTCCTAATCACCTTCTCAAAACGTTCGCATTGGTTCACGTCCAATCTTACAAGTTCCATCTCCTAATAATGATTACCACCGAATTTACCACGCACTTCTAATGACGTTAACCGCAACGCAAACACCCACAGACGACATGATTATGCTTCTCTTTCCTAATTAGAACGTCATCATTAGTGCACACGCACCGCAATGTAAACATTCAAAAACATCTCGATACGAGTATATAAAAAACAAAATGTCACGTTCAATGAGACTTTTCTCGCAGTGTACCTGACCGCGCCGTCTGGGGGCTTGGGTGTGCGACTTTTCCATGCCTCTGAATGTTTGTTTTTGAAATTTTCTTCTTCCTCAAAGCTTGTTTCGGAATGGTTGTGCCCCCGATTCAGCGGGTCGCTTCCACTCGAGACTCCACACCTCTTTTCTAGACGCATATATGATTCACGTATCCTAATCTTATCAGACAAATATGAAACCTGACAAAGTATCGACACATGATGATAGTTGCGCGAGTACCCCATAAATGTTGACATGTGTGTTTAAATTTTTCATTTTCCAAAAAATAAACAACAGAAAGCTCTCTCTCTCTATCCATCTCCATCTTATCTGCTCTCCCTGTCTTGGACGGTCTGTGGTCAGTCAGTCAGCCTGGCCCTGGACCCCAAAAAAAAAAAACAAAAAAACAATTTGATTGCGACGATCCAACGTAGAAAAAATCGCCGTATAAGAGAATAAGATACTTTCCTGCTCCGATTGCGCTACCCCATCCGTTCCCTTGTGACCGCTGATTCATCGGCCGACTCCCAACAGAGAGCTGACTGACTGGTTCAACAACGAGCGCGATAGCGCAGCGCTCGACTGAGGTGAGGTGAATAATACTATACACCAACAATGCGCTGCATCGGTGGTGCCCAGTTAAACGGTTTTTTGCCTTTAGTAACGATCCGTAGTTGATTTGGTTTAGAGTGCGTGCGCGTTGTCAGCAAAGTGTAGTGCGTGTAAATGCGAGTGTAGGTGCATCCCCGATCGAGTCTGTCTCCAACATTCAACCGTGATTAATTGATCAAGTGTTATTGTTTGTGTTTTTATTTGGTTGGAAGAGAAAATTGTATCTTAAAGATACATTTAGTTGATTTTGTGTATTTTCGAAAGTTTTCTCCCCTGTTTTATATGTCGCGGCAGTCATGAGTAGCTACTCTTCGTTCAACAATCCAAGTCGAGTAACAGAATTGCAGAACTATTTCGCTGATAAGATACGTTCGAACGATGAATACAATCGGGGCATAGGTGGTGGTAGCAAATACGCCTTCAATCGGACAGATAACCGAGTGAGTGTCAAAAAAATAATTGTTTTGTCTTTCTTGGTTGTTGCTTAGAACCTAGTCAGGGCAACTTGTTGATTTGTTCTAGCGCGCGTATCTACATGGTGAATTGTTTGAACTTTCCATGGGGTAAATACGCCCCTCATTAGAGCAATTAGTTTCGATGTACACTAGAGCAACAGAATTTGTTTATTCAAATCTGTTTGGAACACCGCGACCACCATGCGTGACTAATGGTGGAATGCGCAAAAAAAAACCCAGGAAGTTGATAAAAATTAATATTATTTGCCAAAATTTAAGAACAAAAACACAATAGCTGATAGGGACACCGAGTTTACAAGGAACAAAGAAACTCTTGCCTGGTACTTCGGCCTAGGCTTGGCTCTGTAAAGAAACACCTAGTGACTTCACCATGCGCAATAGAAGCACGCCAAAAGCTCAAATGATATCAAGACTTATGCAACGTACAACGTCCACTGCAAACAATGATTGATTTTAAACATTCAACAAGGCACTAGAGCTCACTCTATATACTCATCTAATCAGTCATTATATCACTAGCTAACCAATATGATATTGCGCGTGTCTTCTGGTATTGGTTTGTGAACAATGTACATCCATCTAAAACGGAAAATAATCCATAATACGAAACAGTTTTTTTTATACCGTTGTTCTAATAACACTTCGTCATCGTTTGTAGAAGGTCACAACTTGAATATGTTTGCAATTATATCGGGAATACCTATTTATCTAGTGGTCAATTTAAATACCTCAACTTAATTGGCAGATAATTTTATGTAAACGTCCCGGTGTTAGAGCGTTGGTTTTAGCAAACTAGTAGTAGTACAATACGTTAGATTGTAAAAGGCATTGTCGTTTGGAAGTTACTTTCATTTCTTAATTTGCTTAACGGAAACTTTAATTATTTTTCTCTCTAATATGATCCCATGCACCCCATAAAATTGTTTAAATCTTCAAAATATAGAACGTCTAAAAAATGTTGACAAATTTAGCAGAGGCAATGTGTTTGTGCCTCCGCTAAATTATTTTCGATAACATGTGTCGATGAACTCGATAAGATCGGGTAAAGAAAAAAAAAACGTAAACATCATGATGATTGCCTCTAAGAATATTAAATTCGATAACAAAAATGTTAACAAATTTAGCAGAGGCAATGTGTTTGTGCCTCCGCTAAATTATTTTCGATAACATGTGTCGATGAACTCGATAAGATCGGGTAAAAAAAAAAAAAACCTAAACATCATGATGATTGCCTCTAAGAATATTAAATTCGATAACAAAAATATTAACAAATTTAGCAGAGGCAATGTGTTTGTGCCCCCGCTAAATTATTTTCGATGACATGTGTCGATGAACTCGATAAGATCGAGTAGGAAAAAAAAACGTAAACATCATGATGATTGCCTCTAAGAATATTAAATTCGATAACAAAAATGTTAACAAATTTAGCAGAGGCAATGTGTTTGTGCCTCCGCTAAATTATTTTCGATAACATGTGTCGATGAACTCGATAAGATCGGGTAGAAAAAAAAACGTAAACATCATGATGATTGCCTCTAAGAATATTAAATTCGATATAAAAATGTTAACAAATTTAGCAGAGGCAATGTGTTTGTGTTTTAATTATAGTTTTCGCAGGAAAATACTTCTTTTTTTTCACTGATCAACATTTAATTTTATGAAGTAATGATTGTCATTCAACCGAACTGAAAAGGAATTTTCCAATAATTCCTATAAGAAGCTATGGGGTTGACATATTAGATCTATCATGTGTTGTGTTCCAATAAAGTTATAGCTGGGCCCTAAATTCTTCTAAAATGTCATTCATAAAATATTTCGTTTGATGTGGTCTACCAATGTATTATCATTTTCGTGGCTGCTTACATTGACTATGTGAAACGCAATTAATTTTTATATATTCTATGCTTATATTTGCAAAATTGCAATCGTAATCGATAGTAAAAATGTATTTACTTAAATCTATAGCTGATGAAATTGTCTATAAAGACTCTAAAATCTCTTATCCTTAAAATCCTCAGTAAAATGGGTGTGTGACCGTGCAAAAGATGATAACATTTAATTTTCAGGCATACTTTTATGTCTATGTGGATTATATTATAAATGGAACCAATATGTTCGAAATTCGTTTCGATAACTATTGCGTATAAGCTAAAGCTTTTAAAATCTTAAATCGTTGTCCTATTTAAATGTTTAATTTCTTAAAAAATTAATACATGTCTAGCAGAATTGTATCTTCAATTTCATATACTCGAAATCGCATTCGATAACAAGTGTGTTTAAGATAAAGGATGGAAAAACTTCATAATAAAATACGATTTAATTTTTTTTTAGATTTTAATCTCTAATTCTTTGTAAAACAAGGACATTTCCACCTGGAAAATAAAATCAAATTAAAAATTGTCGTTATTAAGTTCGATAACAAGTATTTCTTAGATAGTCTAACTGTTATTCGATTAAAATATGCCATAGTTTGTAAAATGGGACATCTGTTCATCTGTATTATATCATCAATTTAAAAATTTCAAGTTTTTATTCGTATACGGGTATCAATATTCGAAAAAGTGTCGAATGTTTGATGTAGCATAAGTCACAAACACAAAAAGGATTCCTGAAATGCCTTACCCTATTTATACAAGGTGGCGCAAAAATAACCTTCCGATGTTTTTTGGCTGTAATTTAAAAAAAAAGAAAAATTTTGATTCTTCTTGTGGATTATTTTTATTTGGTCTTTTAATTTTTTTTACATCAAGTCGAGAATATGATGTCATGTAAATGGCCATTTGAGCCCTTTTTATGGCATTTTCCATCACTTTGGCCATAACTTCCGGCGATAGGTCCTCACATTCTTGACCTATATTGTCTTTAAGAGCTGCAAGAGTCTGAGGCTTGTTGACATAAACCCGCGACTTCAAAAAGCCCCACAAAAAGAAGTCTGGAACGGTCAAATCAGGCGATCTTGCTGGCCAGTGCAAATCGCCAAAACGGGAGATTAGGCGCCCGGGAAATGCATCCTTCAGCATATCGGTTGTGGGACGTGCAGTGTGTGCCGTTGCACCGTCCTGTTGGAACCACATGTTTTCCAATCCCAATTCATCAAGTTGTGGCAAAAATAACTTGTTGATCATTGCTCTGTAGCGCTCACCATTCACAGTAACCGTTTGGCCCGCGACGTCTTCGAAGAAAAAAGGTCCGATGACTCCTCCAGCGAAAACAGCACACCATACAGTGACTTTGAGCGGGTGTAATGGCTCTTCGTGGGTTACACGCGGATTTTCAGTGCCCCAGAAGCGTAAATTTTCTTATTGGAAATGGGCCTCATCACTCATGATTATTTTTGATGAAAAATCATCTTCCTCTTGGTGGTGATTAAGGATGGCTTGAGCGTATGTTAGACGCGATTGGCGGTCAGCAGCTAACAGCTGATGCACCGTCTGGTATTTGTACGGAAACATCTACAAATCATGTACCAAAATTCGCTGTAAAGACCGTCGACTGATACCCATTTGCGTGGCACGTCGTCTGGTCGATGTCGACGGCGCTTCCATGACATCTTCGGCTACAGCAGCAATATTCTCTGCTGAACGGCTACTCCGGGGTCTGCCACGCCTGGCAGCATCTCGTGCTGTGCCAGTCTCTTCGAGGCGAGCGGCTAAACGTCGCAGTGTTTCACCAGTAGGCGTTGGACGGCTAGGAAATCTGCGACGAAATTCACGTTGTGCCAAAGTCACCGACCGATTATTGCTCAAATAAATAGTCACCAATATTCCGCGTTCTGGGTCAGTTTAGCGTAACATTGTTTATGAACGTGTATTTCGCATGTGTTTACTACACAAATGTCAAGGGGTCAATCCCAAAATTTATAGCATTTTCTGATAGGAGGATTACTTTTGCGCCACCTTGTATTTCAATCAGTAACCAACAAATCATCTGAATACCTGAACAGCACTAGCTACTGAGAATCCAATAAGCAGTACTTATGTTCGTTGTGGCTTTTAGTTAGTACGTCTAAAACTAGTATTTTAGCACAATCGACTGAAAACAAATTTGTATTCAAATTATCTACAATCAGATTATGAAATTATTCAACATGTGGCCGTTATACTATGAAACGTTAATAGAATTTAACGATCTTACTTACTTAAGTGGCGCTTCTGTTCGGGGTGAACCTAGGTCTCAATCAACATGCCGTTCCTGTTAGACCTGGCCTTAGTTGATTGATACAACGGGATGTTAGTTGTAAAACATTTGTGCAATATAAGGAATTTTATCTTACATTTAGTGACTAACGATCACATAACCAAGGTCCACAACAAATACTACGAAGATGAAATCTAATAGCTAAATCCTCGTGATGATCATGGAAAAATCACTGGCATCAGTAAATGGGAATGACCTGAAATTGAAATACGAGCTGGACTCAAAGAAACCAAACCCACAAGCATAGCTTTGCAGATCGTAGATAAGGTTTTTTGTCGAACCTGAAACATGAAGTCGAAAACGACGAAAATCAAAGTTCATGGCCCCTCTTTGCAGGCGATTCGGAACAAGTCAGATAAATTAATGACTTTACCTGGAGACGGTGTTTCTTAGACAGTTTCAGAGTCCACAATCACACACAATATCTTAGAAAGTTAGTAATAATATGGAAGTTATCGGACCCCAAAAATGCAGTCTACTTGCACCGCTATTTAGCACAGATCTCGCAGGGTGTATTGTTTTCACAGCGAAAGCTCTATTCGCGGGGTGTAAAATGCAGTCCAAATGTTTGGTATAGACTCTCATAGAAGAATTTTTAAAAGCGATTGTCTCTGAAATGATTGTACGTAATGAGCTCGTCAATTGTGTAGGAATATGGCTACAAGCTCTATAACTCTTTATTTTTGCTTAAGTTGTATGAATCACAAGTTGTCTACATGTCGCCTGGACTCTAGACGACATCGTCTTGATGATTGAGACTAAACGTTCACTGTCCGTTAGATACACAGCAACAGAATCTAAAGATATCGATGACAAATGATAATTACTTGATTAAAGTTCTTCCGGGTAGTAAACGATATCGGGCTAAGCGGCACAAAGGCTAGTGCGATCCACTGCCGCGCAGTAGCTCTGAGTTCGACTCGAAGCTGTAGAACCTAAATGATTTTTCACCATCTCGCGATGATCTGACAAATCATCAAAATGGTGTCAATTGTCCAGAAAAGCATATCTCAACGAACCCGTTCGGATTCGGCATAAATGTTAAGTTCCCGTAAACGTGTAAAGAAGTGCAATCGCACACATGAATGTTTGCGGAAAAAGCTAGGCTAGGTAATAACGAGCCTGTTGCGTCAAAAATTTATATTAATATTAGGTAAATGAGCATTTTTAGAGAATCGTCATTAAGAATTTCAGGTTTAATCTTTGATCCTTTGATCCGAATCAGGTGATCATCCGATATTTTATTAGTTGTACATTATTCCTTGCACATGGTATATACCGGAGGTCTATTCAATTCAATTGGTTGATAGATGTCAGCGTTATGCAATGACATACCGCCTTAGTTTTTAGCAGCTTTCATCGGAAAATGAGCTAAACTTCAGCTAAATTAAAAAAAAGCTCTCTAGTCCATCATGAGCTATGAGAACTTATATATGTGCGGTTCAGCGTGTTTTTCGGTATTCTGAAAATACCATTCACAAATGTTTCAAAACTCTATGTGTAGAAAATCGTAATTTTTCGGTAAAATTTAAGGGTGCATTCACAATAGTTTATCACTTTTACAGATTTGGAAATTTTTCCACAAAATTTACTTGTTTCTCCGTCATAGTCATAGCACGCTGTGTTTGTAAACATCACCGTATTTCCATTAATAATCACTCGTTTATTCAATAAACCGTATATGGTTTTCGTCATTATATTTGCAAATGAATCGGCACTTAAAAAGATTCTGCTCTAATCACATACAACATGTGTAGCGGCGTGATCGTATTTTAAATTCTCGATGCATTTAAAAAAAAAAGCCATGTGCTCCCGATTTTTGTGTATTAAAAATTGTGATTCAATAGTACAATTTTGTTGTGTTCTTAATACTAGTTAACCTAAAAATATGGCCCGTCACTACCATTTTTAGGAAAGAAAACCAACAATTTAGTTTATTGTTGCAAATAGTTGTTCAAACCTAAATTTAAGAAAAAATGCTTAAAGGATGTTCTGCCATTTATGTTACAAACGATACAAATTTTTATTTTGTGAATGAGCGTTAGATCCAAGGAATGAAAGTTAACAAGGCACTTGTCTGACCTTTACCAGTTTTCGATCTTTTTGGACGATGGCACCATTCCAATATTGCTTATCTAATTAATTTAAACAGGACTTGCATATTTGGATAAAATAAGAGAGCAAATTAAACCCCAAAAAGTCGTGCCGCAAAAAAACTTATTTATTGTGCAGTGGCAATGATAGAAGAAATCTGATTTATGACAGAGTGACAGTGATGAATGACTTTAAAGAACCAGTCTCACCTTGTATACATTATTTATGAAAATGGATATATTTTATCTTATTTTTATAGCTTGTCACAGTTACTTCCCTTAAGTTGTAATACGGAATAAACTAGGGACCCACTCGAGCCTTTTCTAGGGCACGAGCACTTTTCAGACTCGTTTTTGAAATACAACTTCTATCTTTCTAGAAATTTTCTTTATCCACATAATTCTAGTTTAGACTAGTTTCCTTGTTCAATAACTTACAACATGGGGTTTCCTGTCCGTAATTTATTATAGGAGATTACTTCCTATCCCAGTTAAATTTTATGAATCCATAACCACAGGGGAGATAGGCAAACTCTTCAACATTTGGTTCGTAAAGAGAACCAGGAATATATAACTACGCTTCAGAAATCAAGATTTCTGAATACAATTCGGCAAAGTATTCTTAAGATGGACAACCTTACTTATGCCTCCATCCTAATGTCGAATGAACGTACGTACATATGGACTATCTTCTTCAGATCGATTGGCGAGTTCTTAATCTTCATTAGAGGTGTCATAACTCCCGTATGTATACTATCGCCATTTTTTAGCCACAGTGTCTCGCTAATTTTGGGACAAAGACCAACCAAATGCTAGTTGTTTTACATTTGAGTGGTCTAAGAGGTTACGAGTGTTCAGTTTTGCGCCATTGCATACCCTTTTGACGGGGATTGGTTGGTCTTTTAATGTTGGGCGGTCCTACTTCTTTAGATGTGTTGTTAAATGTGAAAACTCTCTCGAGTCAATCATCAAACGTTGTTACTATTTATCTTAGCTGCCGCTAACTTGGCTTTATACTTTATGAACATTATTCAAGATTGGTTGAGAGACTTCCTTAAAAGTGTTTGGTGCCATAAAACGCTGTAGCTTCTCCACCACATCAATCGCCCTACGCTTAGCGGATAATAGCGGTGCCGTGACTTAGGGCCAAACGTCACAACGCCAAATCTATAAATTTGGTCTTATGATGCTTTGGGAAAGTGACATAAGGCCAAATTCGATCATTTGGTATTATGACACTTTAATCAGGCGTCAAAAGGGCAATTTGGCTTTATGACACTTTCTATTGCATATTATATTTGCTTTTCCGATACGTGTATATACAATTCGATATGAGCTCCATTTGGCTTTATGTCACGTTCCTCATCCTACCTAATGTCGCTTTATCGAAGTGTCATATTACCAAAAGCTAGAATTTAATCTTATGACATTTTTATAAAGCGACATAAAGCAAAGTTTTTAAATTTGGCCTTATGACGTTTAGCCTTGTGTCACTGCACCGATAACAGCATTGTCGTCATAGCTTGTTTACCTAACAAAGTGGTGTGGGATCTCTGAACTACGATCCATATTGGTTTCCCCTTCTGAAATTTAATCTGGCTATTTACCACATTTAAAAAGGTAAAAGGATTTTTTTTGTAATTACCACCTTCAATTGTTAAGAACCGTGTTCTGCTGGTACAGGAACGCCGGAAGGAAATTCCCGGCCTTGGCAAACGCTCCAGGGTCACACTTCTCTGGGTCTCAGGGCACAGTGACATTGGAAAGCAAACGTGAGTGTAGATGAGCTGGCCATGCAAGGGTCAGATCTACACGGCTCACTTGCGACAAGGGTGCGGTTAAGGGACAAATCCACTCATACTTTCTGAATAAGGCCAACTCCAAATGGAGGAGGTTATCAAATTGCGTCACATCGAGGAAGATATGGCCTATCTACGAAAAGAACAGAAAAAAACTATCTACCGAATAGAACTCGCGCAGATATCGCAATTAATTACGGCGATAGTTACGGGGCACTGGTCAATTGGTGACCTTGCGACCAAACAGGGATCTCATGCAAGCCTCAATGCATCATTTGTGGGAACGCAAATGAGAGAGAAACCCTCTCCCACTTCATCTGCAAATGTTCGGCACTAGCAAGAGCCAGATCAAGTGCTTCAACAACCTTATCCGTTTTCCAAACCCCACAGCAAGATCTAGATACCGCTTCCATCACATCCTTAATAATCGCCATAATAAAGTTCACACGAGTCGTGGAAACAAAAAGGCACATATTTGTATTTATGATGAACCGCCAGCTCTACCTACCAACCCTGTTCTTTGAAGAACTTAGGTTTCATTTCACAACAATTCTAGATATTTTAACTTTTTGCGCTAAAGAAGGACTTTTCCGTGTAAATAATTGCTTGGAATTGGTCAAAGTAGATCTAAAATAGAACAGACATAAACGATACCTATTCATGCATATTGAAGGGAGGTTTGATCGTTACTTAAGATGGCTCCACCTTCAGCAATGAATGACTGATCCTCTTTAAAGTATTCCGTCAAGTGGATAATACAGGACTGCGAAAACGCAAGGGGCCTATAAAGGCTCTCCGGTGTATTTGCCTAACGCGGGATGAATTGCAGCGCGGAAACTCAAAAATCATTTTCATTGAGTCTTCTCTATCAATGATCTGATCCTGATAAGTCAAATCAATCAATTAGTCAATTGTAACGAAAAGTTTATCTCTACTCAATCGTTCGGATTTAACATAAAATTGTAGTTCCTGCTATCGTCAAAAAGCACAAATGAATGGTTTTAAGAAAAAGCTAGGCCCTAGGTCCAAACTATATGTTGCGCCAACAATTTTTATAAATATCGTAAATTTTGTATAAGAATAGGTCCTAAATAGATGAAACAGAACTTTTCCATTTTACTGGTATCCTAATGCTCCGCTTGTGGTGCTTGTCGTATTTTTGTTTCTGTTCGAAATCCTCTTTTTTTTTTAAGATCAAGGGATCTCTCGTATCTTCATAACCAGAGGGAATAGTATACATTGAAGGTGTTATCCACTTACGCATCTCTCCGAGATCTCGGAAAAATGCTTAAGTGGAACTTGGTTATGCTAGACTATAGTTGTTGGGTCTATCTCCTTCCTCATTGTAAAGATTAGTTTTAGTTTTTTTTTTCGTATGGATCATGATAAAAATTCATCATAATTTTAAGATTCGGAGTAGGGAAACTGTTGTCTGACAGCAAAAGTTCTCTTCTTTTGTTCAAAAATCCCAGCTGATGGTTTCGAGGAAAATCTCTGAAAGATTTTAACAGGAACACGCATTATTTACCCCCCACTATAACCGGCAACTTCGAACTATCTATCAGTAAACATTTACGAAAAACGAATTTTCCTGTAGTCACTGTTATCACTGTAGTGATATTCTTAGGCCGAACCAGAATTGAAACCGGCTTATCATTGCTAAAGCTTTTAAATGTTTTCACTTCCTTCTAATAGGCTACGTTTCGTGGAAAAAATTTTAACACTAGGTTTTAGTTATTTTCAAGAAATTAAGTTCATCTTAGGGTTCATATATCGTCGAAGGTGTGTATATAAAAATAAAGAAGAGATGAACCATTTTAATTAATTGTTGACTTATCACATTCATTTTACACATCCTTAAATAAATACAGAGGTATTTATCGAAAACTACTGTCTTTTCTAGAAGTTTCTTGAATTGAAATTACATGTCAAAATTCATTTAAATTTATTGAAAATGTTACTTATAATTATATTTACATTATTGCTCAGAATTGACGTGGTTATTATTGTGACTAATTATAGTATTAATAACTTTGACTTTTCTTCGATAACATTTTTATCTTTGTTATAAAAGCTGTTAAGGAAGGTCACCGATAGGTATTAAGTGACTTTCATATGCCTTTTCCTATTTAATTGCTTTATTTTAACCGTTAGCCGTAGATTTGATGCATTTATAATAAAAATATGTCGTCGTACTTAAAGAATAAAAAAAAATGTTTCGATAACAAGCGATTTATCAGCTTTTTTCCATACATAGGGTGTCCGCCGGGAAGGTATACTACTTTGTTTGCTTATAATTTTTGAATAAATTAATGAGAATGGATCTTATATTTATAAATGTTTTTTTTTTAATGTCTGCAATTATGTATGGAATACAATATCAGGTAAATATCCGCCTCTGTTAGTCTCACAAATGCAAGCCCTTTTGAACACATTTTTCATAGCATTCTCACACACTTCACGCGATATTTCATTAATTTCCTCACCAATATTTTGTTTGAGTTGCTCAACCGTTTCTGGTTTGTTTGCATAAACCTTGCTATTCAGATATTCCCACAAAAATAAGTCCGGAGCAGTCAAATCAGGCGACCGTGGAGGCCAGTCAACATCACCATTTCTTGAAATTACTTGTTGTGGCGGAAAGATGTCTCGCAGTAATTGTAATACTGGCTGTCTGCGATGTGGCACCGTCTTGTTGATACCACATGCTAACCAAGCCCAAAGCATGCAGTAGTGGCGTTAAAAAGTTTTCAATCATATCACGATATCGCTCCCCCATTCACAGTTACCGTTACGCTGATTTCGTTTTCAAAGAAGTAATGTCCAAAGATTCCTTCTAATGGATGCAAAGGTGACTGATAATTAATTTGAGGGTTTTCCATTGCCCAGAACCGACTATTCTGTTTGTTCACATATCCATTCAAATGAAAACGTGCCTAGTCACTCATTATGATTTTTTCATGAAAATTTGTGTTGTCATGGGCTAGCTTTTGGTATATGTACGGCGGCGTAATTGGTCTTGTGGAAGAAGCTCTTGTGTCAGCTGAATCTTAAATGGAAACAAATGCAAATCCTTGTGCAAAATTGTGGCCAAATTGGTTCTTTGAAAACTAAACTCCTGAGCACGGCGTCGAATAGAGGTTGATGGATTGTTTTGAACACTTCCTTGAGGAGCAGTAATGTTTTCAGCTGATCTTGCAATACGTTGTTGGCCTGTCACCTACAGACCCTCTTTCTTCGAAGTCATTCACTACACGATAAAGTGCGTTTTGTTGGTACGTTGTTTATCCCAAAAATTTCACACAACTTTCATATTGTCACAGTAATCGATGATTGATTTTGATAAAATGTTTTAACGATTAAAACACGTTGAGTTATCGAATATTTTACCATAATAAATTTGCCAGGTGTCAACCTCGATTGCCACATATGAACTGCCAAGACTAATGTTTACCAAAATGGCGGCAAAACAAAGTAGTATACCTTCACGGCGTACACCATGTAGGTTTAACTGGGAAAGAATTTCTGGTGGATTCATTGGAACATACTAGTGTCTAATGTTGTCAAGTCGCTAAAAGACCTATTTGTACCTTAAACCGTTACAAATAGGTCTTTTGTCAAACAAGCATTTTCGATAACAAGCTATTTGACAGTATTGAAATAATTAATGCAATATCCATACATACTTTTGGTTGAAGGTGAATTCAGGGGTTCATATTGGTGTCTTGTATTGTCATGTAAGAACGGCTTCCGTAACAAATAGATCTTTTGGCTAACAATCGTTTTCGATAACAAGCGATTTGGACAAATCAATGTCATATACTTATATACTTTTGGTTAAATGTGAATTCAGTAGATCATACAAATAGATCTAATAGAAAAATCTCATACATATGCCATATCTATTTGTGTATGTATATCTTATTGTATGAGGTAGTGCTTGTCATATCCCTTAAACTGCTGCCATACATTCGATGCCATATGTATGTCAGTGTACCATATCATCTGACATGCTGTGCGTATATATCTGCGCTCGCAGGCACTATAAAAGTATTTTCCTATTTGCATGATATCTACTATCTACGTCTATAGTCCAGACAATATATCAATACCATCTAACTGCAACTTTTGTACTTGATCTGCTTTTCATATAACATTTTCCCATCTACTTTATTTCTTTGTATATATGTTGAATGTCCCCTTATCCATTAAAAATACCTAAATTGTGTCCTTTTACATGTAGATACCTTTTTCATCTGTAAAAACCTCCTCTTGGGTTGGAAATGAGCTTCAATTTTAATGACTCCCGTTTCAAAAGCCCCATTACCATTGATTTCCCTTCATATCAAGTCGTCATCTGTGTCATTAAATTAAGTGAATACCTACCTACCCACTTTGCCGGGAGTGGGCTATAATACCACCTCACTTGTGTCTAACATTGCGTGGGGCAACCAAATCTCAAGAGTGTTATCCTGTCACAAGATCTCGTAAACATTTTTTAGTAACATGATTATGTGTATCGTACAATACCCATTTCTGTAATAAGGTGTATTCTTTAAGCTGTCGATAATAATTTATAGCATTACGGAAATTATAAAAAAGGCCGCCACAAAGTTTTTTTTATATGCATCTCCAGTGTTGTATCGTTTCTGAGGAAACCGATTCATTGACTCATGACAGGGTGATCATTAATTTTGTAAATTAATTTAAATTTGATGCATGCTGACAGATTGTATAGTGCTTGTGGACTTTCTTCGTTAGTCGGCGTTATCATAGAATAAATAATGAATTGAGATTAAGAGTGCCATGAGTTTCCGTTTTAGGTTAAATCCACACCTACGATATATTTTGTTATGTTTGGACTTTGTGTAAATGTTTTACTAATTTCGGAAGCTTTCATGCTTTTCAGTTTTGTTTTTTTTGTTTGTTTCTCTGTTTATATGTAAATATTTACGCAGCTTAGTTATCGGAAAATTAATTTTATTTTGTTCTCTTTTTGTGTATTTTCAGCTGCAATCGAAGCGTGAGATGTTCTTTAAGACCGACTCACACAGCAGTCCATCTGGTCCACCTCCCACACCACCAACGTTAAACAATCATGTGAATAGTAATTCAACATCACAGGTAAAAACAGGATAACCAGGAAATTTTAAAACTGCGTTGAGTTTTTTTCGAACTCATTTTTTGTTTTTCAAAGCTTTTAGAGATGGTGCAGGCAAGTGAGATGATCTGTTTGGTACTTTATTTTGCGGTTTTATATGAATGGATTTATTTTACTCTTGAATTGAAAAGACTAAGCAGAATAACTTGTTTTGAATTCTTTTAATCCTTTCATTGATTTCTTTCCACTTTTTTTTTTAAGATTTAGGCAAAATTATTGGCATCTCAAAACCTAGTTTCCGAGTACACAAATATGTATTGCGTAATCTGAAACACTGTTATTTAAGCTTACAATACAATTGGCGAACTTTTTTTTTACGTATAAGATAGGCATATTAAAAAAAAATATTCATGCATTTTTGAATGCCTTCAGATTTTAATCATGTTCAGAACATGTTTCGAACTTGTTAATTCATATTCAACTTAATGGCTGAAACACAATCTCGCTTTGAAGCTTCGTTTCACTTGCTTTGCGGTTTCAACTTCTACTAACCTCTTACCTACTTACTTACTTAAGTGTCGCTACAACCCGGAATGAAGCTGGGCCTCAACCAACATGCCTCTCCAATTAGGCCGGTCCATAGCTAACTGCCTCCAGTTGCGCACTCCAAGTTGTTTGAGGTCGGTTTCTATTTGTGCGCACCACTAAAGACGAAGACCTCGTCTGCATCCGACGTCTGGCTGGGAAACGAATGCTCTACGAGCCGGAGTATTGGTGTCCATTCGTTCTACATATACTAGCCATCTTCAAGTTTTTTGACCAGGGGCATGTCACTGTACAGTTCTTGGTTGAATCTTTGTCTCCATAGCCCGTCATCGCAAACTGGACCGAAGAATTTTCCTCTCGAATCGACTAAGGATTTCTTCATCGGCTTTTGAGACTGTCCATGCTTCAGCGCCGAAGAGCAGGATTGGGATGATCAGGGTCTTATATATGATCTCCTTAGTAGTTCAAGTGAGGTCTTTACTAAAGAGTTTCCTTCGTAGCCCGAAGAAACAGCGGTTGGCAAGAGAAATTCTGCGTTTAATTTCTACTTACCCCAGTTAAAAAAAATGAAAAAAATTATTGAAATCTATGCTTAATATATCGTCCTTCACAACCTGATCAGAAAATAACCTAGAAAACAACAACAAATATATCACCGTTATGTTAAGATTTTACGTTTCTCATTTAAGGTTAAAACACAAAGGCAAAGGCACATTGTGATGGATAACATCAATTTCATATGGTTGAACTGGGTGCGTCAGCCAACGCAACGCGCCAAAGCGTGGATGTGTTTGAGCCATAACACGCTCAATATTTTCAAATATTTTAAAATGTAAAATTAGTTTAATCAGTTTCGAAATATCCGTATACTGATTGGAATCTACAATTGATAAATTCTATTAAATATTTTTCGGAACTCTCTGAAACCAAAGTTTTAAAAATCGTTGGTAGTTTCTTATTTACCAAAGATTTTCAAAACTTTAAGTAAGAAATCGACGACATCTTATAATATTGGACATTAATTTTTTACCTTTGGCTTTTTTCATGTTTAAAAAAAAGTATTACTTGCTTAAGATGCGATATATTTTGGGGTTAACACGGAGACAAGTCACCATGTATGTAAAGGAGGCCCGGTCGGCCGATAACTGCCTTTATTTATTGTGTACTCAAAATTGTAGCCGATTTCTACTTATGCGTCTAAGAAGTATTCCGGTGTCTGGATATCTATTCGTTTTACACGCCCTAAACATCATAGGTGATCTAGCCGATGTTGCTGTAGAGCTATTAAGTTGATCGTTGAATCATGATCTCCAAAGCAATGTGAAATATAAAAAAAGTTTAAGAGTTTTAGCAGTGCAGCAGCTTAAAATTTTGTTTTTATCAGGATTTGATCCAATTAGTAGTCGCTGAGTAGTCCAACAGACTAATTATTTAGCTACTGTACCCAGTAGAAAACTTTGTCCAAAGCTTTTTTGGTATCGAATGTTCGGTGAGGTCGTCGACGATGTTGTATTTTGTAGGCGATCTTGAGGAGACATACTCTAACTATTTCAAAAGGTTTAATCTCTTCCGGATGGGAAAGACGATGCTAAAAATCCATTCTTCAGGCATACATTCATTTGATAAAAATTTAATAATCTCAGCTATATTTTTTCTTAGTGATCACAAGAGGATGACATCAAAACCAGGGATATATGACCTGAATATCTCAAGTTTAAACATTTTACTCCATATATCTTGATCATGCACTTCTCTAATTGTAGAATTCTCTCTGAAAGGCAGTGTTCATTTTTTGTGCAATGGAATAACCCCACAGAATTTTGCGGCGTTAAATTCTCGACAAAAAGGAGAATGACCCCACGGGGCTTACTTACTTTTTGAAATGGAAATAAATCCCTCGGACTTTGCATGCATCCAAACTCGCACGCAACCCAACTCCAGCTGTGAGCCGAAGCAAGGGGTGCAGGGGGACAGTGTGTAAAGTATGGTTGTATGCAAAGTATGGCAATAACAGTCGCAGGTGTTATATTTATTATTGGGTAGGGGGTATTTCCATTTCGAAAAGGGGGTTTTGCATTGCACCTCATTTTTTGCTTAATAAGTTCAACACCAACAGTACCTCTCACATTCGTCGGTAGTGCATCTGCATCTACATATGTTGATAGTCTTCTCCAAACTTCTAATTTAATCGCATTGCAAGTTCTCGTCATTAGCAGACTAGACCGTGTTAGTATTAAGGTAAGCCAGATATGGAAAATAGTCAGGATACTGTGAGAACGTTGGCTACAAAATGGAAATCCGAGCCGTAAGATATAATGCGAACGAATTATTTAGAAGCTATCCTGGTTACCAAGCCAAAATACCAAGATTGAACATTGAACAAGTACATTGGAAAACAAAATGTAGAAAAACTTACGGAAAATGAAGCCCACAGCCTAAGATAAAACTTTGAATGAACACAATGGTGCAGTGTAATAACCCCTGCGGGACTAAATTACGAAAAAAGGAAATAGAAACCGTAGAGCTTGAATAAACTTGAATAGAATGCCAATTTCAAATGGCCTTAACAGCGTGGCGGGGCTTATTTCTATTTCGAAAGGAAATAAGCCTCACGGAAGCTTATTTAACCCCAGAAGGCTACATTCCGTGGCGGTTATTGCACTGCACCGCCGGATACTTAAATCTGCGGCTTAAGTATTTTTATGCAGCCCTAAATATGTATCCGTCGGAGCGGAAAATTCTCCAATTTTGTTACGATTCGGAGGATTTTAGCTTTGAGGTATTCTTCCTAAAAACTGTTCGGAATATTCCTTCGACTTGTAACGCATCCCGGTGAATTGCATTGAAGTGCGTTTAGGTGCATTTTCCGTGCTATTTTTGACAGCTAAGTGCAATTCTTTGTTCCGATTTCTTCCGTCACAAATTCTTCGCGGAATTTATTTACGAATCTTAGTGCAGATACCTCGAATGAAATTTGAACCCCCGACGAAGTATGGGTTGCGGAAAATTGTCCGCTCCGACGGATCAGACGGATCAGACTATCAACTTTTCTCGGATGAGGCGACTAAACGAATATAGTTGCTTAAAACTAAAACCTATGGACATAGCAACATTCATAGTTGCCAGCCGGATTCTTCGATTCTTTCGCCGGTTTTATGATACCCAAATTGTCATAAACGCTTCATCGCTAGATCCATGAGAAGATTGGAGAAATCAGCTATCGGAAAATACTTATCATTAATATGGGCAATGGTGCCGACGAAGGTCTATAATCAGATATACTAAAACTAACAAAAAATATTTTCATCTCATGCAATTACTCACTGTAAAGGAATCTTGTTACAAGTTAGAAACAGTCAAGTCGCTATATAATATAAGCTATCGACGACATCTAAACCTGACAAGGGTCGTTCTTTCAAGCGCTTCCTATCTTTGAATTTAAATAAAACGAAGTGTGTGTGAGATATCATCGACATTTCTTATTCGTTTAAATGTTTTTTCGATGCCATTCAGTTTGGAATATAACATCATTGAAATCACCGCCGGGGCTCTGGATGGCGCGCATTTGAAATGTCCCAATTTTCCATGACTCCGGCGCATAAAACAGGCTGAGTTTAACTACGGCACGGGTTATGTTGGGGGGAGCTGTAACTTACTATAGAAATGCGACTTAAGAAAGCCCCACAAGCAAAAAACGTAACAGGGTCGAATCTCACGATCTTGGTGCCTAGTTCACATTACCTTCACGTGAGATAATCATGCCCTGGAATCGATCATGCACAAAAAATGTTTAATGTTGAAACCACATGTCGTTAGTATCTATCCATATCATCAAATTATCATCAAGTTATCCTGTATCATAGCGCTCGCCATTGATGGGGTGCATCTTCTTTCTCAAAGAAATATGGGCAGATGACGCCGGCAGGCAAAAATTCACGCCTGTGGATCTCCTGTGGATTGGTAACATCCCAAATTTGATTCCAGTGTTTGTTGACGTAAACATTCATCCAGAAGTGGGCCTCATCGCTGAAGATGATTTTTCAATGAAAATAAGTGTTACTTTCCAACTGTTCCGTTTAACTTCAGCTCCTGGGTCAACTGATTTTCGTGCGGGTAGAGGGTTAAGTCACGACCCAAAAATTGCGAAGTTAAAATCTACAAAAGGCCGACTGAATCAGGCCTGTCGCGAATAAATTTTCACGGGAAACTGTTGCAATATAGCAATTTGATCTACATTGCTGACAAGGGAAAAATTCCTGGACATTTTTTTTCGCGATAATCCTGATTGTGAGGAAATCGACTGCCTCGTATTCTACTACACACTCTCAGGGACAGTGACGATGTTTTCGGTAGATCTTGCTTCTTTGACAGATGTACCTTCAAGAATATGGGCGCTATCAACTGTCAAAGTTCGGAAGTCCCTATTGGAAAACCCTTTCTTCAATGACAGATCATAGTGAACCGTATTGCCAGTCAGTAAAAAATCGCTTTTATGTGGGTTCCAGGTCATAGTGACACCAATGGAAACGTGGCGGGCTGGGTGGCCAGCGTTCTTACCCCATTGAAGACAATCCAAAATAACTTTAAACACACTTTCTTAAAACATTCGAAAATGGATGGAAATATCTACCCGGATATGTGAAATCAAGATAGAGAACACGTTACAACTTACAAGGCAATGCGGCCCTATAAGCAGATCCCATAAGGAGGTGTCTTTGATGGTAGCGTTTATTGCAGGCCAGTTTCCATTCAGTGATCATGCTGCACTCACAACCCCAATTGCAGCTCTAAGTAAGTGCCAGTTATAGAAACTCCCTCTCATCTCAAAAATGCGAATGTCCAGGCAAGGCATCGAGAGCAAGGCAAACCTTCGCAACTTCTATGATAAACACTTCGCCTTCTTAAATGCCGATGAAAGATTTAAACAAACGGTAACAATACAAGTAACTGAGACTCAAGTATTTGCTGTCAAAACGCTGTAGCTTAACACTAATTGTGTTTCGTCCTGTATAGATTTAGTTATTCGATGTAAAACTTAGTCTTTAACTTACGTTTAGTCGGAATTATAGAGATGGCGCTATAGCTCTGCCGCGAAGAAGTCTGGGTTCGGTTCATAGCCTCCACTCGCGTTGATCTGACAAATCATTCGAGTAGTATCAATTGTTAATAAACTCTTATCTCAACTTAGTCGTTCGGATTCGGCATAAAATTACTGTTGCTGCCATTGTGCAAATAGTACTTGCACACATGTGAGAAAAAACTATACCCAAACGGACTGACTATATTGAGAAATGTTAACTTCATCTGTCTCCCAATGGATTACAATTCCCGTCCTTCATTACCTTCAAAACCTCATCTCGGTTAAAGTGTAAACATCTCATTACATTGCCTAGTCACACCATCCCCTCAGAATGCTCATCATCAACCTAAACCATGCAATTTTACTCTCGTCTAACTAATCCAAAAACTCCTCTGTTTACCTTCCATTCCAATAGAATTCCTCTATAAACAGCACACCATCAGCAGCAAACGATAAACACCATCATATTAGCAACAATATCCAGAACAACCACCACACATCGTCGTCGACTCTGAACAACAGCAGTTCCACGTTAATTTCGCAAGAGCAGCAGCACAGTAAAATTTCCAATTCGACAACAACTGCGACAGTGAATTCGGTGACATCGGGTGGTGCAGCAGTCAGCAGTGGTGGTATTACATCGTCGAATGTCACCGCCCTGGCGAACAACATCAACAATTTATCCCTGAAGGAGAAACAGCAACAGCTTCTAATGAACAATGACAGTTACTCGGATTCGAATAAGATCGCCAGCGAGCGATATGATAAGGAAAAAGTCCAGGCGGTAGTACGGCCCAAACCGAAGGAGCTCGATGGGTACGTGGGCTTTGCAAATCTGCCCAACCAGGTATATCGCAAGGCGGTGAAAAAGGGTTTCGAGTTCACCCTTATGGTTGTGGGTAGGTTACGATATGATGAAATCCTTTCTCAATCGAGTTTGAACGTGCGTTCTTCTTTTCTTACTTTTTTAGGTGAAAGTGGTTTGGGCAAGTCAACGCTGATCAATTCAATGTTCCTGTCGGACATCTACAATCAGGATCAGCATCCGGGACCCTCACTACGTATTAAGAAAACAGTTGCCGTCGAATCGACTCGAGTATTGCTCAAGGAGAACGGTGTCAATCTAACATTGACGGTGGTCGACACACCCGGCTTTGGTGATGCAGTCGATAATAGTAATTGGTAAGACTGACATACAACCATCAAAAGAGTTTCAACAAATTGTATATCCTCCCTTCTATTTATAGTTGGGTGCCGATAATCGACTTTGTCGAGAGTAAATACGAAGAATATCTGACCGCCGAATCGCGCGTCCATCGCAAAGCCACCCCCGACAATCGTGTACATTCTTGTCTATACTTTATCGCGCCCTCCGGCCATGGCCTGAAGCCGCTCGATGTCGAGTTCATGCAACGTCTGTGCGATAAAGTGAATATAATTCCAGTTATTGCCAAAGCCGACACAATGACCCCCGAAGAGGTGCAACTCTTCAAGAAACAAATTCTCAACGAAATTGCTCAACATAAAATTAAGATTTACGATTTCCCCGAGCCGCTGGAGGACGAGGAGGAGGCCAAAGCCTTGCGACAACTACGCAGTCGTGTGCCATTCGCTGTGGTTGGTGCGAATACAGTGATCGAGGTCGATGGTAAGAAGATACGAGGACGACGATATCCCTGGGGTATAGCTGAAGGTGAGTGATAAGAATGAGCCGCCAAAAGCAACGGATTTGATTGAATTTCACTTTTTAGTTGAAAATCTCGATCATTGCGATTTTATTGCCCTACGCAATATGGTCATTCGAACACATCTGCAGGACTTGAAGGACGTCACCAACAATGTACACTACGAGAACTATCGGTGTAGAAAGTTGGCCGGACTAGGTGCCGATGGTAAAGCCAGATTAACCAACAAGTAAGTGCCACATTGGAGAAGAGGATTTGCGCCATAAGTGTGCGCTTCTTGTGTGTCTTTTTTGATGTGTGGTGAATTTGTAGCTTAAGTTCCTTTCTATGGGTTTTATGTTTAGTTTGTCCCCCATCTCCTGTGATTCAAGTTGATAGAATTTTCCTAAACAAACGCGAAATGTTTTTAAACAGACAAAAACATAACAAAAATCACATTTCATTCATGTTCATCATTGTTGTATACCTTGTCTCTCTTCTCTCATATAGTTTTTGCCCTCAAGGAATTATGAATAGCTTTATGATTGTTTGGTAAGTTCATTCCCACATTCGTCTTTTGGTTTTCTTTTTGTTGTTTATTTTTCTTCCTTTCATTTTCCTATCTTACCTGCTCTATCTCTGTATCTCATTATCAGTTCATTTTCACGTTTTAGTTATTTGTTTGGTTAGATTGTTAGAATCCTTTAAGTAGTTTTGATTTGTAGTGGAAAGAGTCTTCATCCTTTGTCCCCTGTTCAGTTAAACTTTGTGTGGCAATTGAATTTCCTTTGCACCGAAAGTTTTGAATGTCAGACAGATATGAATGGAAAACTTGTTGTTGAGACGCAAAGGTAGGTTTAGCAGAAGCATTTAGTATCCTTTTATGGGATGTGGTGATTCATTAAGATGTGGAACGTTGTTTAATCTAGACTATGTAGCTATTGAATTATCATCTAAATTAAAGAAATCCTCCCTCTTCCCTTTTCTACCTTTTGTATTGTTTTGTGATTTAATGTAGACTTGCCCACTTATTCTTAGGACCAGTTATTCGGTGATAGATTGGGATCAAATTCGGGAAACGTGTCATTAAACTCTCGAGTTTATCCAGCCAATTTGGTGAGTGAACTCTGGAGTAGGTAGTCATACCGTTTTAATATGTTTACTGAAATTTATACATGATTGCATGTGCTCATCCTGCAAGTTTAAGAATCAATATATTTCGATAACTTCTTCAATAGCTAAATCGATATGTCATGATGCATTACCTTGAGATTTGTTAACGTGCAGCTTAAGCTTTTACCTAGTCTACAGTTTCTCGTGAGGGTATCTGAAAATTGAATTAAAAATCTAATAGACACATCTTGTGTGATTGGGTTTTCAATTACAAAGCCAGTTGATGTAACATACGCTTGCACAGTTTACCTAAATATATGAGAAAAGGCTTGTTCAAGAGTTTTGGATTTGTGGTTCAATTGAATAAATGACTGGAAAGAAGGTCTAACCTTTTTAGGCAGTCGATTCCATGTTCTGAAGTCAGTGTATAGGTGGTCAAAGAATCAACAACTGGAAATGACTCATGTCCACATTAAGCTTGGCAACTTCTCCCATGGCCACCATAAGTTGCGGCAACAAAATTTACAACGTTCCAAATGTTGTAAACAATTTTGACTATTTTTCAGTAAAGTCGTCATTTCAATATTTTTCGACTCTCATTCATAAATACATTGTCACCCGTCTATACAAAGCAAATCTGGTGGCTGTTGATTATGCAGCCAGTTCTTCTCTGCCAGATTGTGATCAGTCTTCTTCGTAGAACATATTAAGGGATTCAGTTGCCAAGTGTTCTAGATATTCACGAGTCCACTTAACCAGATGATACATATCCGACTCTTTCTAAGTGATATTATTTTACGTTGGCAAAAACATTGTTGAAGCTATAAAAGCTTCCATCCGTCCTTTTCTTCAGGCCAAAGGATGTCTCATCTGTAAAAGATTCTAGCAGCTCTGCCCTACTAGCATGCACTATTCACAGACCTGAGTGTTCGATTTCAAGAATGCGCTTGCCTACTAACCACACACTACACACTTTAACCACTCTCTCCGCGGGACTATCGTTCGCCGGCTGGTTTGTTATTTACGCTCTTCCCCCCACACTTTGTTCTTAAGCAGACGCTGAGGGTTCTTGGTTGGTTCTCTTTACAGACATCTTCTCAGACCTCTCAGAGTTAGAGAATTCCTTGAACTTATATTTGTGTAAATATTCTCGAAAGCAGCCGCGCCCAGTTAGGGATATTGGGTTCATTAGTTCATCTTTCCTTTGAAGACATACCCTACAGATCCGCGTTTTTCTTCTAGCTTGATATCTTTGACTGCTGCTTGCGTCTGGATTTTGGTAGAACATCTTAAGGGAAAAAATTCACTTACTGCACCCGTTCAGTTGCCAAGTTTTCTAGTTATTCACGACTCCGCTAAACCAGATGATACGTCTCCAACTCTTCTGAAGTCGCAGTTTTTCTTCCAGCTAGATATCTTTGATGCTAGGGTCTAGATTTTGGAGTTGTAACGCGTGATTTTTTAAGCGTAGTTTTTTTTTTTTAATCGAATAAATAGGCCTTTGCCATTTACGTTTTAAAGACAACTTCATGTAAATGTAGTCCGCGTTTCAAATGGTTCATTCGGAAGGTCCAATTTTCGGTCACTTGTGGCATGTGTGGCATGTGACACCGTCTTGATGAAACCCATGTTAACCCAGATCAACTCAGCCAACTGGGGCAAAAAAAAAAGTCGCGTGTCATGGCTCGATATCGTAGGTCATAATATGCACATTTTTCACAGAGCACGAATTTTGATAATAAATTTCAATAATTTTCAATCGTTGCTCATTTGTAAGTCTTTTCATGACTAAAGGGCAGAATATACTGACAACGTCTGTTTACGATTTTTGTCCTTCTTACGTAGATTTGGTTTAGCCAATGCCGGTTCCGCATTATTATTAGAATTCGCCTTCTTTGTTTTTCGTTCCTCCAATATTTATTATTATGCTTGATATTGTACTGCTTACACGAGCTGCTTTGTCGCACTCCATTTTATGGTGTTCCTTGTGTGTAAGCCTCTTGTCGATCATCACATCCAATTCTCTTACGGCTGACTGACGATATGTTTTTGTCGCCTAACTGGTGATTGTTTCGTTGTTCTTGCGGCTGCTCACGAGATCTGCTATTTTTGCGTTCGATAAGCTGTATTTGATTCTTCCAAATATTGTGCAGCCAAAACAATTGCAATATCATCAGCAAAGCCTACGACTCCTCCAGGTATGTGGTACTGCTTCATGCCATCCTTGGTATAGAAGAGTAGATACCGGTTTCTGCATTTCTGTTTCCAGAATTAAACGCATTTTTGACGCCTATTCTCCCCATCTTCTCTTTCCATCAATGGCTTCTTTCAGGGTTGTAGTTTCCATCCGTATAGCGGCTTCCGTAGAAGGAGTTTTCTAAACCCATACTGTTGTTTGAAGAGTTCTTCGGCTTTATTATTTACCACAACTAAAAGGTTGCAATGATGCGTTCGGGAATGCGAGAAAATATGACGAGAATTCATCTCGTGTTATTTTCTCCCTCGAGGCAGCACTACCAGGCTTAATATCTCAAATCACGAAAACTTCTCTACTACAGCACGGTTTTCGTAGCAATATCAAATCCACTTTGTTGGCACTTTGCTGCAAATCGTTGCACTCTATACTTCATGTTTTTTTCCTTCATTGATGCAATAAATATTTCACCCCTTCTGGTATCAATATATCAGTCTTATATACGCCCCAAACTTAAGTTCAACGCGTATGAATGGAATCATACTTCGTTCATTGGTCCACCACGGGAACGTATGCAGCGGTCGATACGTTGACTCGGAAAAACATTTCGACCGATACGGCCGCTATTTCTCGTTCAATATTGGCTCTGAGTTCCTCTAACGTCGTCGGCTTGTTGGCATAGACAATGATTTAATGTAGCCCCATAAAAAAATCCAGAGTCGTTAAATTACACGATCTCAGCGGCCAATCGAAGGGTCCGATTCTCGAGATAACACGTTCACCGAACTGAGACTTCAATATCTAAATTGTTGTACCCGCTGTGTGGCTTGTAGCACCGTCATTTTGGAACCACGTATCACTGATGTCCAATTTATGCAATTGCTCAAAGAACCAACGTTTGAATATGGCTCTGTTCCTTTGCCTTAACTTGACAGTCATTTTTATCGGCTCAATGATGCCACAAATAGTGACTTTAAGTGGATGAAGTGCCTGCTGTTTCATTAAGCTTCATCATTAAGCAAAATAAAAAATAATGGCGCAGACGTTTAACCAAAAATATTCTTCATCGCTGAAGATGATTTTGCAAAGAAGTTCTTGATTTTCTTATCCGAGTACGTCGCTTCGGTAGGATCAAGTGGCTTTAATTCATGATCTTGTAAGGATAAAAGCCGAGTTCCTTACTCAAAAATTGTTATAATGTGGTCTGGGAGAGACCCAGTTCTTGAGAACACCGTGAAATTGACTGATTTGGCTCTTTTGTGATGGACGCTCAATTCATATTCACTAGAATATGAATTGCTTGTCTACTGGGACGAGAACTACTGCCGAAAATTGGCGTTAACGCTTTTGAAGTTGCGACCACAGACTCGGTGGTAAATTTTTATTATTTGTAAACGTTGTTAACTCGAGTTCCCTTCATCATGATAGAAATGTTGATTTTACTGTATATTGACAGTTCGGTAATCGGTTTATGGGTGCATTAACACTCAAAGTTTGAAGATATCGCTAATGAAAGACCCATTATCTACAACAGGAGTTCTGTAGGTTAAAAATTATAGCACATGGGCACAATTAAATTTGCAGATTTTGTCTAGTTCGCCGAAGTTAACTGTAACAGTTTTTGGATTAAGGACTTCACTGTCTCTAACTCCAGTCATGTCTTCCGATTTAGTAGTCCAATGATTCACTGAAAAACTGGTCCTTCTATTCGAATAATTAACCGAGAAAGACCCTTGCATCTTGTCCTTTTTTTAGTTCTTTTGTACATATTTGTGTATTGTCCTGTATTTGTTATTTTCGTTAAGTAAGAAGCTCCTGACCCCCCTAAGTGTGTGCATTTTTGTAAAACATTTGTTTTGTGGTTTTCGTTTTAAATTTTTTTTTTACCCACACAACAATTTTCAGGAATCCACTCGCTCAAATGGAAGAGGAGAAACGTGAACACGATTTGAAAATGAAGAAAATGGAAGCCGAAATGGAACAAGTCTTCGAAATGAAGGTGAAAGAAAAGAAACAGAAACTAAAAGATTCGGAATTAGAATTGACAAGGCGACACGAGGAACGCAAAAAGGTTAGTAAAGAGTTTTTCTTTTTATATTCGAATTTCGTAGATGTTAGGATCAAAGTGTGAAATGATTTTAGAAAACAGTTTTCAAGAATTGAAGTGTAATTAGCTTGATTCATACAGCCATGTGAGGGGGTTGGTTCTTAGATATTCACATTCACATAATAGGATAAGAACATTTTTTTTAACCTTGAACTTATTTTTTTAAAGGCTCATCACTATTAAAGCACGTTGGTATACAGATGTTTCAATAAATATATATCGTAGTAGAGTAATTTTGGGTATTGTGGAATATGATCTTTCAAAACCAGACTGGTGTCGGAATCGCTAGAAGAAGAGTTTAGAATACCCCGTTTATGCGTTTTGTCTAAGCGTTTACGATACTTGCCGATTTTTTTTTAACGCTTTTTAATTGTTTGCAGGCTTTGCTTCAGTTCATCCTTATATGGCGACTTGTTATCACAGCCGGCTTTGACGTTCATCCTCTGCGACTGGTTGTCGGTGGGTGAATTTTTGGTGGAGGTGAAATATCCCACGATGTTTAATGCTGGCTAGTATTTGGCACAACCGAAGGAGATGACTGATGTGCAAAAGCTGCAGATGAGGGTACTACGTTGTGTTCTATTGCAATTCCGCTTTTTCTCCGACCACGATGTTTCCATCAATTGTTTTTTCATTTTCGTCAGTTTTTCCAACTATGAAGTCAGCATCACAGAATGTGTTTTGCGAATAATTCAGTAAAGTCTAATTAGATTACGTTCCTACCATATTCGCGTATGAATTTCCTTATTCCTTCACTCTAATATATTTTGATAGGCCCCATAAATGTCCTATCTAATGGCTGTAACTTGTGGGTTGAGGTGAAATAATTACGACGCCATTATCACAAGCTAGTTCCAATAGCTCTGTGTTCCTTGTGTGGCTGTAGTGACCGTCAGAAACTAATAAAATGGGCTTATCTAGGGTGGGCTTTATGTATTTTAAAAAATGTTGGAATCAGTTTGTGAATATATCCACCTGTACCCAACCAGTAATGCGACAAGCCTAATCTGACCCAGGAGGGTCGTGTTTCATCAGTTGTGTTTTCTTAAAAGGATTTTACATTTTTCTTTGTAAATCCTCTGGCTCTATTGAATGACTTTCCAGTTGGAGCACGAATTCTTAGTTTGTTCTTGTGGCGCTTAAAAAACGCGTATAGCACATTCTTTTAAAATGGAAAAGCGATTCTTTTTTGCAACTTGAAATGCAAGAAATGCATCTCAAGAGCATAATGAACTAACTCACGTTTCTTTACGTCACTGAGGACAGGCTTACGGCCTAGAGGCGTAGCAATTAATGTATCAATATCTCACTTTCTTCTAGCCATTATGTAAAGGGTCGTGTGCTGGACATTGTATGTTTTTGATCAAGCTGTATATAGCTGCAGGAGCACCCTGAGATGATGGTTGCAGATGTTTATTGACTGTACTCTTGAATTGCTGTAGATTGTATTTGTATTTATTGCAAGAAATGGAATCGCCTTTCTTGTAGATGAGACATATAAATATAGCTGTTATTTCAGTATGCTTTCATCCATCCAGACTTTTTTGGTCATCTGGTGCGTGCAAACATCTGTGGCATCACCTCCGGATTCCTTTTTTGAAGAGACTGCGCAGGATTTCGTTCTGTCTTAATAGTCATCCCGCACATTCACATTAAAATGACAAGCCTTCGATAAGTCTAATATAATTTGCTGATCAATTTCCTCTGTAAAGGTTTGCAAATTTAGCTAGATCTGTAAGCTGTGGCACCTTATAAGGGTCGGCCAATGATAGCTACGAGTTAATCCAGAAAGGGAAGGCTGCAATTTAATTGCCTACGCATATTATGTGTGCAAAAACGTATCAGATAAACTTAACTTGAAAGCCAATATAGCAGAACTCTTAAAGAAAGCTACCGTAGGTCTATACACATGTAAGGCAGAGGCAATCCGGAATAAATGGGTATGCAACCACATTTCACTTTCTGGTTTATGTGTCCATCATTAGACCCACACACTTATGTCTTAGTCTGGTGGACGGAACTAGAAACAGCATCCAATCGCAACCTTCTAGGGAAAGTTCGAAGATCAAATATTCTTCGCAAACTTACGCATAGCTGTCAAAAATGTTAGCATCTTCAGTGACACCTAAGAGGCAATTCAATTCTTGGGATCCTTCTCATTCACATTGAAGTCAGCCCACAAATGCCGACTATCTCTTGGCAGATGATAGAGCACTTTACCATTCACCTCTTTTGGGTGCCGGGTCACAGAGATGCCCCAGATATGTTAGGTGGATTTGGTTGTTAGATTGGGGACTACCCTGGATATAATACCGTTAGTCGAAATGATAGGTATTTCCCCGCTGCACGTAAATTATAAATAAAGTTGAATGCGATCAAAAAAGCAGACCGCTGATAGATAAACGGCACAACGTATCTCATATTCAGGCAACTCTGGCCAAATTATAACCTGAAACGCTTTCTCTGCTCGATAATGCTTAACAGATCAAACATTCGTTCCATCAGCGGTTTTCTTAGAGGACACTGAACCTTAGGCTTACATGTAGAAAGTCTTGGCCTCTTAAGCAATGACTTTTGTAAAAGCTGCTTGGAGGAGAAGGAGTGTATTCCTCACCTTCCGGCTCTTCTCAAGCACTCTCCATTAAAAGGAAACTTCATCTAGGAGACTTCTTCTTTGACAATCTGGTTGACCTAGTTAGTATCAGAAACCTCATCCGCTGGCAATTGTTCACTTAGGCAAACGTATATTTGTGAAGAAGTCGACAGATCCACGTGGAACCACAAGAGATCTTTTCTGGTCTAGTGGTAGTGGTGCATATGCTTCCAAAACGATTGACTTTTTTTTAACAAAACAACAATTCAATGGAGTCACCAAAACGTTGCCTTTTCAGCTCACTAATTTCATGACACTTAATGTTTAAAAATAATTTCCATCACCACTTTTTCGAACATACCCTGGTTTTTTCGTCAATAGTGCGTCGAATGTTAAATTCTAAGTGATCAATCGTTGATGGTTTATCAGCATAGACACGAGATTCTTTACCTCCACAAAAAGTAGCCCAAAGGTGTCAAATCACACAAACGACGTGGCCAATTCACTGGTCCATTTCTTGAGATTATTCGGTCACCAAACGTTTGGCTGAGCAAATCCATGGTTGCAGGCGCTCTAAGGCATGTTGCGCCGTCTTTTTGGAACCATTTCTCCTCCTTATGATGTCCAATGACATAAAAAATATAAAAATCACGATTCATTTGCCTGCAGTGTTTACTATACACTTTAATGTTGGCAGCGGTTTCGGATTTACAAATAGGTGATGTAAATCGCACCAAGCATCGATTTCTCATAACGATTGTGCTTACTCCAAAAACGAAAATTCTGCATGCTTACATGCCCGTCAAGCCAGAAATGAGCCTCATCGCTTAAGATGATTTGATTGATTCTCAGTGAATTGTAAATTCAATGCACCGAACACACGACGCAATTGATGGTCCGCCGGCTTTAATTCTTGCACCCGTTGGATTTTCTATGAATGCAGGCCAAGATTTTTCTTCAAAATTTTCAGATTGTCAGGTGTGACCGGTCAGAGTTTGAGTTGCTGAAAACGTCGTCGGATCGGTTAATTCGTGTCCTCAATCACACTCACGTCTACAGCGGCGATGGCTTCGTCTGTACGCACGGTACGGGCTCGATTTAGACGAATATTATCAAAAATAGTAAATGTGGTCATGAATCGATCTAGATCCATAGTATTGCGTATTAGCTGCTTAGGTCAACGATTATGCGACGAAGTGCTCATGATTTGTAAACGTCGTTCTGGTGTAAGTCTTTCCATGGAGATTTGCAAAGTATACTGGAAAAATAGTCAAACAAAGCTCATTACAGCAAGTTTGACAGTTATCCGAATATCTATAACTATAAAAAAAACATCCTATATATCTATATACCTATTAACATAAAATGAATATCCCCAGGCACTCGAGCTACAAATCCGTGAATTGGAGGACCGAAGACGATGCTTTGAATCGGAGAAGAAAGATTGGGAAGACACCAACCACATTACGTTAGACGAACTCAGACGACGAAGCTTAGAAGCGAATAGTAAAGAGTGAGTACAACCCATTAATATTATTTTTATTTTACTTTCTTAATTAAAACTATTTTTCTTAAACTCAAACAATATGTAACTTGTATTTTTTAATTTTATTTATTTATTTTGTTTGTTTGCTTGATTTTTCTCGATATTTATTTTTATTTTATTTTTTTATTTTCTTTTCCATTTCCATTTCATTTTCATTTACATTTTGTGTTTGGATATCTTCATTTAACTCATTTTGATTCATCTATGTGTTCTATTAACTATCTATCGTTTTTTTTTAATGTAAATATCTATATATAAAAAATTGATTCTAAATTCTAAGAAACAACAAGACACGCAAGCATAAATAAGACTCTTCTGTTAGTTTATGTATCGTTTTTTTTTTCCTAATTTGCAACGAAATTTTTGTTTATCTTTGGATACTAAAATAACAAAAAAAAGTAACAAACATTTTATGACACTACAAACTGGGATATAATATGCATTTTCCAAATCATATATAATTTCTTCAATTTATTTTTGTCTTTCTTTTAAAAAAATAATTTTTTTCCAATGTTTGCATTCGATTGAGTGTGGTATTATTTTCCGAAAAGTGAGATAGATATCAGCATTTTTTTTTCTATTTACAAAAGAAACACTTGTATATTTGCGTGTAAAACAAAATCAGTATGGTTGGTAAAAATATTAATATTAGTGGAAAACGTATAGAAGCATCAGTAAACCAAAAAAAAAACTTTAAAACTTTTGTTTTTAAATGTGCGTTTATCACTGGAAAAGAAATTATCAAATACATAGTTTGCATTCGATTTACTTTTTCATTATGTATTTCCATTTAATAAATATATAGTTTTGATTATTTCCTTATTTATGTATTTATTTGTTAAACATTTTAGTTATTTTGTTTTTTATTTCAATTTATATTTAACGTCTACAATTCTTTTATCTAATATCACTTCCGAATATTGTGCTCGAAAGTTGCTTCAATTAGATCTGCTAATCGAAATCACAATTTTACAAGTAAACAAAAAAATGTTTTTTTTTTAATGTTTTATAAAATTTTTGTTGTATGGTAGTTGATTTAAAAGTTTGAATTTTTTTTTTAGTTTGTATTTGAATTTTTGTTTGTGTTACACTTTAGTCATGATGGGAAAAGGGTTGCCGGAACAATCACTGAGTTTACATATCTCTTCTCTAGGAGAGACAGTCTTGAGTGGTGTGTGATTCAAATAAAAATAAATCAGTTTACAGGCCTTCTAATAAGAGAAACAAACATTTGGATTGGTGAAGTCCTTTTGAAAAAAAAAATGCTATGGGGTACTAGGGCCCAGTTTCATAAATATTGACAAGTGCGGGTGCATAGAAAAATGAAAACTGTCAAACCCTTAACATCGAGATAGAATTACTCTCTCATTTTAAAGAAAAGTACCCGTTTAATTTATTTTGTTTTATTAAATTAAAATAAATATTTTCGCATTTTCGCGTATAACGTGAATAAAACAATGTCCTAGTTCTGCAACTGAGGCTTAGATGAACGGAGTCTTTAGTCAATTAACCAATTTAGTCACTTGACCTTTGAGTAGAAATTCCTGGCGGAACAAGGCAGACATTTTCGCCTGAATACTCAGACAAGATTTTCGCGTATAACGTGAATAAAACAATGTCCTAGTTCTGCAACTGAGGCTTAGATGAACGGAGTCTTTAGTCAATTAACCAATTTAGTCACTTGACCTTTGAGGAGAAATTCTGGCGGAACAAGGCAGACATTTTCGCCTGAATACTCAGACAAGATTTTCGCGTATAACGTGAATAAAACAATGTCCTAGTTCTGCAACTGAGGCTTAGATGAACGGAGTCTTTAGTCAATTAACCAATTTAGTCACTTGACCTTTGAGTAGAAATTCCTGGCGGAACAAGGCAGACATTTTCGCCTGAATACTCAGACAAGATTAAAACATTTCGGTTTCTTTCAACCTGTCGCGAATGATTTTTTTTTATTTCTTTTAAATATCTGGGTTATCTACCCTAAATAGTTTTCATTTTGTCACCAAAAGCACAACTTCCATAATAGACGATCGATTTTGTGAAAATTAACAACAAATTGCTCACTTACTTACTTTAGTTGCACTACAGTCCGGTATGAACCTGGCTCTCCTTAGCTAATTCTACTTGTGCGCGCCACTTAAGGCGAGGTCTTCCTCTAGAACTCCCGACGTCTGTCTGGGAATCAAAGACTGCGAACAGGAGTGTTGGTGTCCATTCCTTGGCAAGCCTAGTCCTAGCCATCTTAAACGTCCAATGCGGAGTTTTTTTCGACTAGGGATATGTCGTATGTCGCAGTACAGCTTGTGTGGTTCTTGGTTAAATCTTCTTCTCCATAGACCGTCAAGCAAACGGGGACGAAGAATTTTTCTCTCAAATCGATCAGGGATTTCTTGATCCACTTTTGATATGGCCATTGCTCCATTGTCGTACACAGGACAGGGGTAATCAGGGTCTTGTGTAGGATCTGTCTAGTAGTCCGAGTGAGCGCTTTACTACTCAATCTCCTTCTCAACCCGAAGAAACAGCATCTGGCAAAATGTCAATTTCTTCGACAATTGGTAGTAGTTGCGCGAATTTATGGAGCCTATCTTGTTGACTCGGGAGTTTTGAACAATCCTCTCAAGAATCAGATGAAAGAAGTCACATGTGCGTGACCTTGCCTAAATCCTTTTTTTGGTATCGAATGTCGAAGGGTCGGAGACGACCCTTGATGGAGAAGCGAGAATTCTCCATCGACCTCCTGCACAGACGGACTAGTTTGGGCGGCATACAAAAATTAAACATTGCTCTGTGTAGTTCGTCTCTGTAACTGCTGTCATATGAGGCTTAGAAATCGACGAATAGTAGGTGGGTATCGATTTGGACTTCTCGGGTTTTTTTCCAGGATCTGCCGAAGTGTGCAGATTTGATCAATTGTGGACTTTAAAGACCTAAAACCACACTGATAAAGGCCGATCAGGGTTTCAGGCGTTCACAAATTACGGCAGATAGGATCTTGCAGGCGATGTTAAGGAGTCTTATACTTCTGTAGTTGGCGCAGTTCAGAGGATTTAATTTTTTTCGGATCGGCCAAATTCGACCAAATTTGGTTTATGAGTTGTTGAATGTTACATACCGCCGGCTTTATAAAACTCGGTGGAAAGGCTGTCATTTCCCACAGCCTTGTTAAGCTTGAGTTAAGATATTGCTTTCCATACTTAACTTAGGTCGGGTGGTTGTAATATTTCGCTGTCGTCGAAAATATTGAATGGTTCGTCCTGTGTACTACTGTTCGTTATCGCTGGTCGTTTTTGCAAAAGAGGTTCTTCCATATACTAAGCATCGTCGACAGGATTTTGTTCGAGCCTTGTATCTCTGTCTCTTGAGGTTTTTCACTTTGGTAAAACTTGCGAATATCACTCCTTTAGTGGCTTCTCTTTCCTTCTGTGTTCTTCACTTCTTTCACTCCCTTCGATGGCTCCTCTTATTTCTTGGCTGCGAGCCTCTGTCGGCATTCATCATCAAACCAAGAGTTTCTTGCTGGTCGGCGCTGATTCTAGCACATCAGTTGCGGCTGATCTAATGGCTTGTTGTCATCATTCTTGGCGATCTCTCCCGATTGCAGTCTTTCGACATTAAATTGTTTAATAATATTTCTGATTTGTTCTTACAATGATTAGTTGCATTTAAAAAAAACCTAATATTGCATGACACGTGGAAACGGCGTCTAAATTCCAACTATCTCTACCGAGTCTGTGGTGAGGTGGAGCTTTTTGCGTTGGTAGTTGTTTCCTTATTACTTTTTTGTCATTATTGACCTCAGATTAAGAGTCATCGAGGAAGACATTTTTTGAAGCGAAAGTAGCTCTTTTACGGACGGTCGGTCGGTCGGTGGATCTTTATTCAAAAAGATGGGGAGTGAACAGAGAATAAGTGAAATCGTGACCGTCACCCCCCTCCCGAGAGAGGAACAGAGAGATTGTGATAGGTTTTTTGGTTTTTGAAGCCCAAGTGAGTCGTCAAATCGGCATAGGCCTGAATGGGCCCATAGTGATACCCTTTATTGTACCTGAAAAGAAAGCTAAAAAGAGTGATACTTAGGGGATTTGTGCTGCTCTATTAGCTTCAAATAGGAAGTTGCTCCAACCTGACTTGCAGCAGAAGCCGACGATCTGTGCAATAGGTGTTGTGGCTAGATCCGTCAAGTCGTCGCAGTAGAAGCTGTCGAGGATTTTGTTACGGCTGTTGCTGATCGCGGGCCAGTGACACATTAGGTGGAAGATGTCCTCCTTGACGTCTGGTCTCCGCACTTCCTGCAAAGTTGGTGCGAGTCAGTTTGGTTAATCCTATGGGAGTGTTTACCCAGAAGATTGTGACCTGTTATGATACTCACCGCTACAGAAACGGAAGCTCTGTTCAGAGCTATAAGCTTGTTAGATTTGTTACCGCTTATTTCCGGCCAAAGGTCTTTGGTGTGTTTCACTTTGCGTGAATCTGGTTATTTGCTGTTTTTTTTTTTAAAACAAGTGGGGTCTAACCCTATTGTCGCATAAGGAGATGCAGCTGGACGATCCTACTCTGGCTAACTCGTCAGCTTTTACGTTTCCTGGAATGTTATTGTGTCCTGACACCCATATAATTTGGATTTTGTTCTGGTTACAAAGAGCCTTGAGCTTTCAGCGGCAGCGTCCAACTACTCCTGATTTTATTATGTTGGATGCCAGAGCTTTTTTGCCGCTTGGCTATATACGTAAATGGAGATATCCTCTTGTGATATGTCCAATACTCTAGCCGATTTGGCAGCTTCGGGTATGGCTAGGATCTCTGATTGGAAAACACTGCACGAGTTTGTCAATCGAATGGATGTGTTTAACCCGATTCTTTCGGAGTAGACCCCAGAACCCGCTCCTATTCCCATTTTATATCCATGGGTATAGATTGCTATATTGGACACACATTGTTTGACGACCATTCGTCTCTACTAGGTATTCTGGTTGAGTATTTAGTATCAAAGTCGTGATATGGGATGGGATGGTGTAGTTAGATGCCCCATTCTCATATTCCACTTATTTCAGTATAGTGCTGTGAGCAAATGTTTTGATACATAGGTTGCCAGCTTCTTTGATTCGAGATGCGCTTTTCGCTGCTGTTTCAATCTGCTGTAGGTTAATTGGCGGAAGATTTATAATTGTTTCCAAATCTGCTGTGGGGCTTGTGTGCATAGCTCCTTTTATGAATAGACATGCTGTTCCTTGAATTTTTGTCAGTGCCGTCATGTGTTTCGTCTTTTTCATGGAATACCACCAGACTAAGCAACCATAAGGGAGAATTGGCCCGACGACAGCTGTGTGTAGTCATTTCGTGACCTTCGGGGAGGGACCCAATTTCTTACCGCAGATTCAACTGCAGCTGTCTTTACCTTTTCGTTTATTTTAATATTCCAGTTTAGCTTGCTATCGAGTATCACTCCAAGGTATTTGGCACTTACATACAGTGAGAGGATGGACCCTTCCAGTGTCGGTGCCGCAAGCTCTGTGATTTATCTCTTTTTAGTGAAGAGGACTAGTTCAGTTTTCTTCGCACGGTTCTGACCATCTGTACGTAAAAGCTTCGCTTCTTTCGGCCGTCCCACGACGGCTCCATGTTTTTTTTTAAGAAACAGAGCCTCATAAATTCGGGAATATCATGCAACACGAATAAACGTACATGACTTTCATTTGAACGTGATTCGATTTAATATAAAATTCTTGTGCGTAAATTTTTGGGACACAACCTTTATTTCTATGATCGGACAATTGTCAAATGTCCGGGTTTGTATGCCTTAATAACTGAATTGAGAACGATGACGTTTTTCTGTTGAATATAAAGGTTGGTTAAATTTTAAAGGCCGATTTTGACTTTGAATAAAACGCAAGTGGCACCGTCCTGTTGAAACCACATATCATCCACATATATATCTTCCGATTCGGGCCATAAAAAGTTCGTTATCATCTCACGATAGCGAACACCATTCACAGTAACTGCCTGTCCGGCCTCATTTTGGAACAAATACAGCCCGATGATGCCGCCAGCCCATAAATCGCACCAAACAGTCACTCTTTGTGGGTGCATTGGTTTTTCGACAATCACTCTTAGATTATCATTCGCCCAAATGCAGCAATTCTGCTTATTGACGAATCAACTGAGGTGAAAGTGTGCCTAAAGGTGTGCCACTGTCGTCATTTCTTGCCACCATTCTGACCATTGACGACGCTTGAAACGGTCAAGAGGCTTTAGGTCTTGAGTCAATTGCTCCTTGTAAGCGTGTAATGCAAGTCTTTATGCATAATGTTCATCAACGACGAGCGTGAGATGTGCTATTGTTGGGCACGACGACGAGTTGAGATTGACGGCTCTTCAGCCACACTATGGCGAACAGCAGCAATATTATTTGCAGTACGAGCTGTACGAGCATGCCCTGGTGTTTTCTCATTCTACAGACCCGTTTTGCTCAAATTTGCACGATTTTTCCGATTGTACGCACATTTGGACGATTAAATTCACCGAACAAATCACGAAGTGCACGATATGCATTTTGATTTGAACGCCCATTTTCATAATAAGCCTGAATAACTTGCTCGATTGCTCGTTGCTTGATTGTGTATCTTTAATTGGTTCAGATTGAATTAGTCTGAAATTGAGAAATATACAATGAAAGGCAGAAAAAACTTGACTTTGACGTTTTGACATGCTCACATTCAACATCGGTATTTACAATTTAACCGCCTGTTATTTAGGAAAAACCTTAACAAATAGGTTCTCATCTTTCTGTCTACTGCATTATATTGCTGTAAGACATGGTAAGACATGGTATCTGCTTTATAAAGATTTATCTGCGAAGGCGCAACGAGGCGGTCGGTGGGCTTCAGTTCTTGAAAGATGTTAAAAGTTAAAAGATAGGTCTGAAATGTTTAGTTTTTTTTTTTTTTTTTTGTTAAACGACAAGGGATGGAAACCGCAGCAATACATTCTGCTGACCACTCAAATTACGATTCAAATTACATAATCATTTTATGAACAATTATTTAAATACATAAACTTTATAAAGGGTGATCCATTTCGAGGTTCCCTACTTTTTTAAAGGAAAAAACACAGAAAATTCAAATTTAATGGAGAATGTTTATTATCATTTGAAAGAACATTCTTTCTCATTTATTTTTTGAAGATTATGTCTATCAAATGTTGGCCGTTGCTACGTCGCAGATGGTCCATCCGTTGAGTCCAATTTTCGATCACTCGTTCGAGCATTTCGACTGGTAACTGGCGAATGACACGCGTGATGTTTTCCTCCAAGGCCTGAATCGAAGCGGGTTTGTCGGCATAAGCTTTTGACTTTGCATATCCCCACAGGAAAAAGTCTAACGGTGTGATATCACACGATCTTGGTGGCCAATCGACCGGCCCAAAACGTGAAATTATGTGCTCACCGAAATGTTCTCTCAATAAGTCCATTGATTGATACGATGTGTGGGAAGTGGCGCCGTCTTGCTGAAACCAAATGTCGCCGAGATCACGAGATTCAATTTCAGGCATCAAATAGTCGGTTATCATGGCACGATAACGGTCGCCATTGACGGTTACGTTCGCACCGGCATAATTTTTAAAGAAATATGGACCGATGATTCCACCGGCCCACAAACCACACCAAACCGTTGTTTTTTCTGGATGAAGTGGCAGTTCTTCAATCTCTTCAGGTTGCTCTTCGTCCCAAATGCGGCAATTTTGTTTGCTTAGATACCCATTGAGCCAGAAATGGGCCTCATCGCTAAACAAAATTTGCCTCGAAAACATCGGATCTTCTTGGAACTTTTTCAAGAGCCCATAGAGCGAAGCGATGTCGCTTGGGAAGGTCGAGCGGCTTCAGTTGTTGCACAAGGTGTATTTTGTACGCTTTCAATTTAAGATCTTGACGTAAAATGCGCCAAGTCGTTCCATACGTCAGTCCGAGTTGCTGCGAACGGCGCCGAATCGACTCTCTACGGTATTCGTGTACACTCTCAGCTACGGCCGCTATATTTTCTTCACAGCGTGCTGGACGTGGTCTATTCGGTCGAATATTATCCAATAATGAATGCTGGGTCTCAAAATGGGTGATGGTGTTGCGAATAGTACGCTCAGTAGGCCGATTATGTTGACCATAAGTTGAGCGAAGTGCACGAAACACATTCCTCACAGAACGTGAATTTTCATAATAAAGTTGAACAAATTGTAAACGTTGTTCACGCGTAAGTCTTTCCATTATGAAATGCCAAACAATACTAAACAAAAATAACATGACAACATGACACGACTCACACGTGATCTGTCAAAAAAGGCTATTGAAAAAAGTATCTCTACTTGGATCACCCGTTACTAATACCAGCCACTCGGGCAGACGACCGAAATGCCATGCAAAACTTTATTCAATTAAGAAAACACAAATGTAAACTAACATATTATGCCAAATAAACAAAACAATCTAAATATTTATTTTCTGTTGGCCACTCGTTTTGTTGTCATACAGATCCACCTTCCTTGAATTTCTTTCTATTTGCGAATGAAGAGTTCGGAAGAACACTCTATTGAACCGAAAATCGCACGTAACGAGCGAAACGAGATGCGATGTTTGAACCGAGTAGCCCCTAGACAGAACCTGGTATGGTGAATCAGACAGCATCAGCTCAATTTTGACATGTCAATTTTAATATCATGCCTTTTTATATGTCGTCTAATGCCTTTTTCTTTACAACTCTAAGCTAACAACACTAGTCAAATTAGTCCTATCAGTCCACTTGACTTTGTCAGGGCTTAGGAGTAGTATACATGCAACGATAATAATATCCACCTATTTTGCAAAAGAAACGTTTTTTTTTTATTTAACAAATCAGAAAATTTTATTCAATATAATTCGTATTCCAAAAGAAAACCAAAAGCGATCAACGTGCAACTTTCGTGCTCAATTATATTTATATAAAAAAATGGTAGCTTAAAAAAAAACTAGAAAAACAAATTAGTAAACTTAAAAAAAAAAAGCAAACCAAAAGAAACAACAAACAAAAGAAAAAAAACAAATACCCCGACCTTTTCCAGGACCGCATCAATGACATCACGAGGTTCGGATGAGTCGAAGGGTCGCCGTGTTTTTGGATCATTATTACGCCGTCATACAAGTTTTGGAGCCCCTGATGCTCATCATCTCCATCGGGGTGGTGGCGCCCATACAGCCATACCATCGGCTGGACTCAACTCAACAAATTCCCTACCACCAAATTGTAATAATGAAGAAAATCACGAATCACCTAAAAACTAAACGCAAATAATATGCATATACATATCAACTATATAAACAAAATAAAACAACAAACATTAACTTCTTTTTTGAATTAAATGAATATATTTTATTTTCACATCAAATATTGTATTCTTCGTGCGCAAATTATTATTTTCTTATGTATTTCTTATTTCTTGTTGAATTGTTGTTTTGTATAAATTTTTGTTTAACAATTAGTAAGGTTGTTTAATATTAATAATAAAAAAAATCATTTTCATTTTAAATTTCCTCTGTGTGCCTATTTTTACACAACCTTTTTTTTTTTGTTTCTTTCATTAAAAAGAATATTAGAATTTAAACGTTTGTATTTTTCCCGGTAAAAAAAATGTTTTTTCTTATATTATTTTTATTATATCCCAGTATGTATTAATTTCTATTTATTTATGTTTTCACATTTTTGCACACATTTGTAAATTTGTTTTCAATAAAAAAAAATTAATTGATGTTACATATTTAATTCTCATCATGCTCACACCCACACCAGCATTAGAATAAGTTTGCTTTGATGTGCTCCATTATAAACACAATAATTCACAAATTAAACACATTTATCGTGACATACTTACACACCACAAAAAATGCATTAGAGTTAAACATTTTTTTTTTATTATATATATTATTTTCATTTTTAATTTCTGCATGGCTAATTTAACTTGTAGTTATCAATTTGAATATTTAATTTTTAAGCAAGATGTATGAAAAAAAATAATGTTTTCACAACTGCCAATTTAATTGTGGTTATGAAAATTATTTAGGGATGTCTACATGAAGTGATTTTATTTTCCATTAAGGTCATTAAAATATCAAAAAGTCGGAAGGGATGTAACATAACCATTTTTCGCTGGCCGTCGCACTTGCCTCTTTTAAACATGGTCAACGAATTACTAATAATAAAAAAAATTACGAATGCATCTATAATTTAAAATTCTTTTAAGTTTAATTGCATTTAATTTCGGTTTGTTCGATTATTTGGCCGACTGTTATAATTCAAAGAACCATGTTTTCCCCACACGTGGTGGCAATCATATCATTTTACAGTGTGGCCCAAAAGTCTTTTTCTTACGTAAATCTGGAATAACTTTTGTACAAAATGATAAAAACCAATCAAAGAAATTACAAATAAAAGTTAATTTTATGGATTTTTTTCATTATGTATGGAAGATCATATCGGATAAGTGGCCACCATTAGAATTCATGCACTAATGGCCTCTTTTGATCGTACTTCCCATGACTTTTTGAGGTGTTGCCGGCGTAATTTGAGCAATTTTCGTGCGATTGTTCAATTTCAGGTTCTGTATATTGTGAAATTTCATTATGTGGACCTTTTCTTTCATATAGCTGCATAAAAAATCCTCCGGAGCCAATCAAATTCACTGTTTTTCTAAATAATGCGATTTGGCAACTGTTTGCGCAACAATGTTATTGCATCACGAGCGGTGTGGGAAGTAGCTCCGTCTCGCTGAAACCAAATCAGCTCATCATTGTTGTCTATTGTACAAGTAGGAAAAAGGAAGTCTTGAAGGATTGACCGCAACGCTGGTAGCTCCGTTTTGCTGAAACCAAATCAGCTCAGCGTTGTTGTCTGTCAGGATTGTCAGGATTGACCGCAACGCTAGTCAATTCATCATTTTCATAGATCGTACGCGAGGTTATTCCACACCAAACGATTACACGAAGTGAGTGGATTTATAGGATTCTGTGCGTCTTAAAATCTACAATTTTGCTCAAATGAAAATGTGCTTCATCGGTTATCATGAAACTTTTTTCTCGGCGATATTTAAGACAGTTCTGTAGTATTCTTCACGTTCTTCTGGGTCAATATATGTGCAGATCATTCCTCGAAATTGGATAAATCGTTCTACGCGGTATGCCTAACTATGTTGAGCGTTGTCGTGTTAATGTTTTACGATCGGTTGCAACGACCTGGATGTTTTCGATCGATTCCCCAAAACGAGACCTGCCCGAACGTCTCACATCTCCAACGTTCCAATTTTGCTCAAATTGGACCACCAAGCATGAATGTTGATCATCGTCGTGTCGATATTTTAGGATCGATTGCAACGATTTCGATTTCCAACAAGAAATACTCGCGCAAATGTCAAAAGTTAGTCACTGATTAGCTAATCAGCGTTTATTAATAAGGGGGATAGTCTTTGTTAATTGGGAAAAATATTACGTTTCAGCCAATTCCATGTTTTGAAATGTGACATTGTGTTGCGAAATGTCTCACATTAGAGCTAAAACCATGCGTTTGGTTGAATTGACCTGTTAAGGCTCGGTAAAAGTTTTCTGTAACAACAAAAGTAAATGCCTTGGCTAATCAACCAATTGATTGCAAATAAGAGCATAGTCGTGTTTGACATCGAACAGTAACTTTATGTCAGAAAAGGTAGTCGATCATCAATACATTAGCCGCGTTCCGAAACTCACACTACAACTGAATTGTTAGGTAATGTAATTTCGAACTCAAAGTCTTTCAAGATCAAATTATGTCAACCCTTATATTGCAAATTAAATTTCGATATGAGAAATTATAAAAAAATTACTTAGTTGAGCCTTCAATATTAGTTATTTTTACTGAAATCCAAACTACTTTCATGCCAGGTCAGAGAACTCAGGCGAAAATGTCTGAAGTTTTTTTCCTCAGACGGGAAAATGTCGCGTGACTTAATTGATCAATGACCAAAGAGATCAAAGCTTCATCTAAGATATTTTACTAAATCTGAGATTCCGAAAGCTGTCATTCATTATCAGCAAAAATATCTTTTTCAGAAAAAGAAAATGGAAAGAATAGTGAGTTTTTTATGTGCTACGTATTGTTAAGATAAGACACCAATGTTTCACCATTTCATATGGAATGCTTTCATTCATTGAAATGGTCGCCATTGGCTGCCAAATATCTAAACTTTTTCAAATGTTGCTTCCATTTCTAACCAATTGTAGGGTTTCGAGATTAGTTCGGGTTTGTTGATTACTTACAAAGTTGTTACGAAGTAGAGAATACTACCACAGAACTCGTTCGTAAAAATTCACGATAGCCATGCTATACGGTATACTTTTAGGGCCAAAGTATTCGAAAAATCTTTGGACCAATTATCATAGTTTTTATAAAACAGTTTCAAAGATCAAAACTACATTGCAAAAATTAATTTACGAGTTTATGAAGTTAGTTTGGTAATTTAAAAAAATTAAAAACAGTAAAGTATTAGCAAAGATTATAAAAGCATGCAATGAAGCATATAGCCTGTTCTTTTAGACGATTTGCTTCTGAGTAATCAACTCTGAGGATAAGCCTTCGTACTAAAACCTATCCTTACACTCAATTACCACGCTCCACAAAACTTCCATTAGGTATTACGTCTGTTGTCTTAGACACTCAATTTTCCACAATTCGTTTTGGACTTGACTCTATTCCATATTTCCTCCGACAGGATCATCTCGGCAGCTATACGGTTTGGTCTGCACTCAATCTCTCAAAACGTGGGCAGTGGTATAGTAAAGCCACTGCCCTCTGCGACTTCTTCTTCGTTTGCACATTGTGGAGATATGGTGAGGTGTCTAGCCCGAATCGGTGCAGGTACTTCCTGAATCCTCCATGGTTTGTTATAATTGCCTGATTTAAAAACATAGAGCTCCCGTTTTCCTATTTTTCCAGTGATCTACTTCAGGTATAATTTTATATGTCCTTCTTCTAGTGGTATCATTGTTCCATTGTTTTAGCCAGCTCTGCATTGAGATTGCTCTTTTCTCTTTCTGAATTACACAATTTCCTCATGAAGACTCTTCATTTCGTCGGCATGGATTTCAATGAGCATTATTCCGGGTAGGACCAGTGCCCCTTCCTCTCGAACGGATACTTTTGATAATTTTCTCCTGCATTCTTTCTAGTAGTCATTGTGTCAGCCTGAAGAGGCGTACGATAAGGCTGAACTTAATACTCTAAGCAAAAGTAAACTGCGCTTGTGTTCGAAAAAATTCTTGCAAGTGGTGATTTGTTTTCAACGAAGTCAACGATGTGCCTTGAAGTTAGTTTGCAATCGTTTATTACACCTGGGTAATGGTTTCTATAGAATTGTTTAATGTCCCACGCGTACTTACATATATTCGACTATACTTTTCGGCTAGATATTACAACTGATTCGGTTTTCTGTTCTGCTTGTTCAAGACCAGCAGATTTCAACCAGGCAATGCTTATAGATATCGCTTGGTTTGTTCTCTGTCCGATTTTATTTTTTCATTTCATTTTGCTGATGCAAATACACTAAGAACATTTATTCACGATTTTGTAGGCTCACTACCTTCAAAGTTTTACAAAAGTGCAAGATAATGAGTAACTTACTGATCTTTCTACTGATTTAAAATTTTTACTTCTACTATAGGCCGTACGGCCAAAGTGAATACGATAAAAGGGAAATAAGCTCCGGCTTACAACAACTTTACACGGCCTGTGACTTTATCAATATCACTAACTGCAGATGGGCTAATTGCAAACACAGTCTTTGAGCTGGGTTCGATCTGTGTCCTACCTGCATCATGAATAATGCAAGTGACTAAATCGATTGGAAATGTTTTGCCACGCTAGTGATGGGATATCAAAGCCTTCAACCTTCAAGCCTCGTGGGATTAGCGGTCTCAAAGCACATAACATATTCCACAAGGGAGAGCCTAGAACAGATTATTGTGGCAGGCGTTCCACGTTGTAGTACTCTGTCTCTTTGTCGCTATCATCGCTTAGCCTTATGCCATCGATGTAGCTCTAGAGCTTCTGAGAAAATAGCTGAATATGATGCAGGACCGGTTTGCGTTGTTAATGGCATTTTTTGTTGTCTAGGGTGACAACAGAGCAGTACGCGTTTGTTCTGGCACATAAATTTATGTTGTCTACAGGCTAAGAGACCGGTCCATAACTTAACTTCATTTAAAACTTGTGCGGCCATTTAAATTGCCATTCGATTATTCTATGGGTTTTCTATCAGCAACCGTTTGAAGAAATTTTCGGCCACCGAACTATTATTTTGAATGCCAACAAACCAAATTTCTATATGTGTGGACTGGTAATTTATCGATTAATTTAAGTTTGTCGGCAGATATTTGTCAGCACTTTGGTTGCCATGAGATTATTGTGAGGTATGATAATCATCTGTAAATATTCTTCCAAATCTTTCTTTATCCCTTAAATAACTATGTTGCTTAGTTCTTCGTTTGCCATTATGGAACTGCCAAAAAAAGGAATCGAATCTTGAAGTAATGTCGAGGGCAGTAATCACCTAATCTTGCGATCAATAATAGATTTATCGTCATGTACTACTTTCGCACTTGAACTGCTATGGAGAAGGTATCGTTTCGATTTGCAGCCGAAGCAAAGCCTAAAATGATTTTTCACTGGCCTCCTGTCGCGATGATCTGAGAAATTTGTCGAGAAAAGTTTAACTGAACTCATTCGTTCGGATTCGGTGTAAAACAGAAGGTCCCGCCATCGTACAAGAAGTATTCACGCGCATATAATTGTTTGTGTTAAAAAGTTTGGCGTTGGAGACAAACTAACCTGTTGCGCCAAAAGTTTGTATTTTTTTTTGTATCACGATTTTTTACTGACAATGCGCTTTCTCATTTTCTCATGTTCAAGTCGAACTGAATAAGGATGCTCATGAGGTCTCCTATTTATCCATTACCAGGGCGTTGGCTAAAAATGTTTATTATAGTCACAAGGTTGGATAATTTCCTGGCTGTCCTCGTAATACAACAGCAAATGGAGCTCGTAGCAAAAGCTTTTTTTTATCACAGTTAAGCACAATAGCAAACATTGTGAAAGAAACTTGCAAAGAGTTTGTGTGGTACTTTGATGTGTCCTTGCTAGAATTTGGTTCGATTCAGGTTATAGATCATAGGTATATTGTCACTGGGCGTATCACAAAACTGTGTAATTTTACTGGATGGCAACTACTTCCGACCTGTGATAGCCTTCCAGCGCATGTCATACATGAGCACTAGCGAAATCATTAACATTTTAAAACTGTCTAACAAGTGTGGATGCGAGTGTGTTGATTTAAACGAATTAACAATGTTTAGACTGACAAATAAATACATCAAACATATCATTTTTGAGATGATCACCTTCCTCGTCGATAGTAAAGAAATTTGAACTAGAAACATATTCTGCAGTAGTTTTTGTGCAAACGTATATTGGCAAACGGGTCTGTAACAAAATGTATGGTAGATCTACATGTCACTCTGTATAATCTGACACCTTTAGCACTTATCTTCATTTACGGGTTGCCGCCTGCCATACAAATTGCTATTGCAAAATTACATGCCATATATTTGTTGGCTCCAGTGCTACGCTATCATTCCACCATAATGTTTGGCACAAACAATTAAAAAAATGGATTACCAGCGTTTTCTTTGAAGTCATACCTTTATTTTAAGCAAATACAGGTTAAAACATGAACTACCCGGCTACACAGAGTTTGTGCCAGATACTTAGCTGGAGGGTTTACATATGAAAATTACCTCCTTTAGCTTCAATGATATCCAATGTGTGCGCTGATGACTGACGATTTCTTCATCATTTATGTACGTGTGTTTTTCTTATTATTTTGGAGCCATCGACATGATGTTTTATTTGATGATTGGAAGTAAAATTGGTGTATGTATTAGCAAAAGTTATAGTATAGTGCACGATACAATCCCTTTTCAGAAGAATTTTTGTGACGAATTAAAAACAAAACCGTTAACCAAGTTGCAAATATATTCTAATCTGTGAATGATAACCGAACACAAAAAAATTTGAATATTTTAACGTTAATTCGTTCATGCAAATGAAGGAAAAATCCATTCGTCACAAATTTAAAAAAAGAGATTTTTAAATTTTTTTAAACATTAGTATAACTTCGGCAATGTGCTGAAAATGGTTTGTGTCTTTAGTGTGATCTTATTTACATGGAACTCAAAATGGGCCCTCCATTTAAGGTACACAACACTATTAAATAGTTTTTTTGGTTAGTTTAGATTGTACCCCTTTATGATAGTAAAGACAATTGTAGCCCTCCTAAATCCAATTTTACCATTAAAAATGTTTTTTATATTGGTTTGTGTCTAAACTAACAAAATATAAATAACAGCCGACTCAGTCGAAGCAAATACCGCTACCACATCACATGTAAATACATCACAAAAAATCACTCATCTTCCCCATCATTGGTTTTGCGGGTTTAAAGGTATCTTAGGCCACAAAAAAAAATTAACACCAACGCACACATATTGGATACATTTGGATACACATTTTGTTTCATTTAAAAAAAATTTCCTTTGTTTTCAGTTGTGGAAAAAATTCCACCATGAAACAGAAAAAAATAATTATCACAAATCCACAAAACTTTGGTCTTCGTCAATTATACTTTTATTAGGTAATACTTGTAAAAACAACAAAATCACTTCATATAGACAAATGCAGATAAACAAAAAATTAGCAGAAATCAAATTTAATTATTATTTTCAATATATTTTTTAATTTATTCCTTATTTGTCGTGTTATACAACATTAAACAAAAAAAAAACATCACTCATTGTAAAATTCTACATCTCCATAAAAAATCATTAAATATTATATTTATTGCAAAAATCAGCATCAACAAAAAAAATCCAAGAAAAAAAAACAATCTCCAACAATTCCCTTTTTACAGAACCGTCGACGGCAAAGACAAAAAAGACAAGAAAAAGAAGAGTTTGTTCTAGAGGTCAATATCTTGAGTGGAGGAATACACTCATAGGAAATAATTTAATAAACAAAAACCCCCATATATATAAATATTATATATAAAATAGTTATGTAAAGATTTATATATGTACGTTTAATTTATAATTCAAGTATTTATGTATGTCAGAAAAAAAAACAAAATTCCAAAATCAAAATGATGTGCAAACAAAAAAGAAAACACTACACTTTTTCCCTTTTTTTACCACACTTTCTTCCATCTTTACACATTCTTTTTACCATTCTCTCAACAAAATTAAAAATTTACCACCAACACAGATTGAACAGTAAACACATTTTGCTAAAATATATTACAATTATCACCCCTATAACAAAAAAGAAAACTACTATAAGTAAATACAGTGAAATTTGAAGAAAAAGTACACTACTACTACTAAACAAAACTCATTTTCTGATAAAATAGAAATTACAAAAAAAAATTATAAACTACCTAGCTTAGTTTTCGCAAAATAATAATAATAATAGAAAAACAAACAACTTGTGTAACTAATAATATTGTTGAAAAATAAAAAGAAAATAGAAACGAATATTAAAAACAAATAATACATACGAATTGTATCGTCGTGTTTCCTTTCTAATTTAATAAAAAAAAACTATATAAGAATAAAAACTTTATATAAGTTAAGGCATTAAAATATATATATTATATATTATTTAAATAGTTATATAAAATTTAAAATAACATCAATAAGAGTTAAATAAAAAAAAAAACAAATTGCGTATTTAGATTTGTTTTCTTTGAAATTTCCCTCTTTTCCTCCTTTGTTTGTAATTTTTACTAATAAATAAATAGAAACAGGAAAAACAAAAACATTTAAGCATTTATCTGAAAATTTAAATAAAAGCGTAATATTACACATTTTTTGTCTAGTATTATATTTAATAATTTAATATAAAAGTGTTATAAATATATAAAATACAAAAACAAATTATATTCAATAGATGATGCGGCAGCAAAAAAAAAATTAAAAAAGAACTCGATGCTTTGTACAATTATTAATTACAATTGCTATTATTAAAACATAATAAAAATTAAATTAAAAATTAACGTTTTGCAATTTTGTTTTATTATTTTTTTATATACTTTTATATTTTAAGGATTTATGCAGCTTTTGGAGCAGGTAAAGTAATTGTGATTTTTTAAGGGGGCCCCAGGGAAGTACATATAAATTAAAATATTAGACATTGGCTTTGGGTCTTAAAATACATTTTACATGGAATATGATCTTTCAACCGCATCTTTCAATTATAAAGCGAATACTGTTGTTGTAATGTTCAACTCTTAAGACCGTTTTGGGACATAAATATCGTCGTTCCAAACACGAAGTGGCGTATCTACAAAAATTGACAACTTTGGTTATTTGGCGTATATTATCTACCGATCGTTATTTATCATAACACGAAATGGCGTAGCTATCTGTATCTCAAACCGTTTTAGTTTTATTAATAGTTTTATTTTTGACGGATTGTTTTTAAATATTTAAAGCAAAATACGAACGGACGTATCTATATATACGCCAGTTAGGATTTGTACATACGCCACTTCGTCTTTTGAGCGCCGATATATACGTCGACAATACCTCGCCGCATAAAGGCTTCCAAAACTATCGTTGGTCCTTCCATTTTAAATAGAAACTTTAGGTTTCCTACAGCAAATAATTTGTCAGCGTTAATAATCCGTCAATATTAGGTTAGGAAGGCTGTTTATGGAAGTAAAAGGTCTTTCATTGAAGGCTTGACATTTTTATTGTACAAATTGTACCGAAAACGGTGCCCCAAATTTACAGACTTAATGTTCCTATGAGATAGGGTATTACAGTGTGTGTGAGATATCACCGACATATTTCATTCGTTTGAGAGGCCTAAGTATGGAACATCATTCAAATCTCCGCTGTGACATCTTTGGGTGCCGAGCATCCAAATATCTAAATTTGCATGATTGGCGCATAAATTACAACATCTGGGTGGCCAATTCGCATCACCTCGACGTGAGATGACCATGTGCTCGGATCGCTGGTGCGTAATATCCAGTTTGGAGTGAGCTGTTTCGCGGCACGAAATCGACTTTATCAGATTCTGCCTAAACTCTCGCGTACAGATCTTGCGTTTTTCGGTTTAAAATGTATTCTCGGTGGATTTTCGGTGCATTCGTGCTTTCTTTTTTTGTCTCACATAAAATGTACTTGTCACGTTGGAGATGACTGTCATTCAAATGTACACCTATTTTTATAAAACAACTAGCTGACCCGGCAAACGTTGTTTTGTCAGATAAATTATTTCTGGTGAAAATTTTGGTTGCTAAATAAAAAAAACATGAGAAAGCTGCCATACGCTGTGTGAATCGTTTAACAACTATCTCATTCCATCCTCAAACTAAACAAAAGGTGGCCTTCGCTAAAATGGTGCTCAGATATTGTTCAGAGGGTTTATCAAAATCTTTTTATGGTTTGTCATGTTATGGATAGGGTAGGCGTTGGTTAAAACGATTTATAGACGAAATGCTCATATCTGTTCTACCAATTCTTTTGCTTCCAAAGTTTTTGTTTCAAATTTCTTTGAAATTTAACCGAAATTCATTGGTTTCTTTCTATTAAAGCGTCACAAAAATTGGGCGTAGCAAAATAACTTTATCTAGGTAAATGAATATATTTTTCTCCAGACACTTAACCGTCTTGTGAAAAGTAGGTGGATAATAGATGGTTCATAGAATCGATTAAAAAATAATTCGATTTTATCGAAAGAATTTTTATAATTTTTAAGAGATTAATGCGACCGTTCATAAAATCGATCAACATATAGTTCGATTTTACGTACCGAATTTTTATGATTTTGAATAGACCGTTCATAAAATCGATTAAAAAATGTTTGGATTTTATAGACAGAATTTTTATAATTTTGATTAGACCGTTAGTAAAATCGATTAAAAAATGATTCGATTTTATAGACAGAATTTTTATAATTTTGATATACTGTTCACAAAATCGATTAAAAAATGATTCGAGTTTATGGACATAATTTTTATAATGTCCAAGAGTTAAATGCGACCTTGCATAAAATCGATCTAAATAGAATTCGATTTTATGGACAGAATTTTTAAACTTTTCAATAGACCGTTCATAAAATCGATTTAAAAATGATTCGATTTTATGGACAGAGTTTTTATAATTTTCAAGAGATAAATGCGACCGTTCATAAAATCGATCAAAATATAATTCGATTTTATGGACAGAATTTTTATACTTGTCAATAGACCGTTCATAAAATCGATTAAGAAATGATTCGATTTTATGGGCAAAATTTTTTTTAATTTTCAAGAGATAAATGCGACCGTTCATTAAATCAATCAACATATAATCCGATTTTGTGTACAGAATTTTTGTTCTTTTCAATAGACCGTTCATAAATCGATTTAAAAATGATCGATTTTACGGACAGAGTTTTTATAATATTCAAGATATAAATGCGACCGTTCATAAAATCGATCAAAATATAATTCGATTTTATGGACAGAATTTTTAAACTTTTCCATAGACCGTTCATAAAATCGATTTAAAAATGATTCGATTTTATGGACAGACTTTTTATAATTTTCAAGAGAGAAATGCGACCGTTCATAAAATCAATCAACATATATTTCGATTTTATGGACAGAATTTTTATACTTTTCAATAGACCGTCCATAAAATCGATTTAAAAATGATTCGATTTTATGGACAGAATTTTTATAATTTTGAATAGACCGATAGTAAAATCGATTAAAAAAATGATTTGATTTTATGGACAGAATTTTCATAATTTTCAAAATTTAAATGCAGCCGTTCATAAAATCGATTACAAAAAAATTTAAGTTTTAATACCTTTATAGACCGGTTATAAAATCGTTTTAAAAATGATTCGATTTTATGGACAGAATTTTTATAATTTTCAAGAGATAAATGCGACCGTTCATAAAATCAATCAACATATAATACGATTTTATGGACAGAATTTTTAAACTTTTCCATTAACCGTTCATAAAATCCATTTAAAAATTATTCGATTTTAAGGACAGAATTTTTATAATTTTGAATAGACCAATAGTAAAATCGATTAAAAAATGATTTGATTTTATGGACATAATTTTCATAATTTTCAAAATATAAATGCAGCCGTTCATAAAATCGATTACAAAAAAATTTAAGTTTAATACCTTTATAGACCGTTCATAAAATCGATTTAAAAATGATTCGATTTTATGGACAGAATTTTTATAATTTTCAAGAGATAAATGCGACCGTTCATAAAATCAATCAACATATAATTCGATTTTATGGACAGAATTCTTATACTTTTCAATAGACCGTCCATAAAATCGATTTAAAAATGATTCGATTTTATGGACAGATTTTTTATAATTTTCAAAAGTGATTCGATTTTATGGACAGAATTTTTAACATTTTCAAGATATAAATGCGACCGTTCATAAAATCGATCAAAATATAATTCGATTTTATGGACAGAATTTTTTTTTCTTTCTAATAGACCGTTCATAAAATCGATTTAAAAATGATTCCATTATATGGACAGAGTTTTTATAATTTTCAAGAGATAAATGCGACCGTTCATAAAATCAATCAACATATAATTCGATTTTATGGACAGAATTTTTATACTTTTCAACAGACCGTTTATAAAATCGATTTAAAAATGATTCGATTTTATGCACAGAATTTTTATAATTTTCAAAAATGATTCGATTTTATGGACAGAATTTTTAACATTTTCAAGAGATAAATGCGACCGTTCATAAAATCAATCAAAATATAATTCGATTTTATGGACAGAATTTTTATACTTTTCAATAGGCCGTTCATAAAATCGATTTAAAAATGATTCGATTTTATGGACAGAGTTTCTATAATTTTCAATAGATAAATGCGACCGTTCATAAAATCAATCAACATATAATTCGATTTTATGGACAGAATTTTTATACTTTTCAATAGACCGTTCATAAAATCGATTTAAAAATGATTCGATTTTATGGACAGAGTTTTTATAATTTTCAAGAGATAAATGCGACCGTTCATAAAATCAATCAACATATAATTCGATTTTATGGACAGAACTTTTATACTTTTCAATAGACCGTCCATAAAATCGATATAAAAATTATTCGATTTTATGGACAGAATTTTTATAATTTTCAAAAGTGATTCGATTTTATGGACAGAATTTTTAAAATTTTCAAGAGATGAATGCTACCGTTCATAAAATCGATCAAAATATAATTCGATTTTATGGACAGAACTTTTATACTTTTCAATAGACCGTTCATAAAATCGATTTAAAAATGATTCGATTTTATGGACAGATTTTTTATTGTTTTCAAAAGTGATTCGATTTTATGGACAGAATTTTTAAAATTTTCAAGAGATGAATGCGACCATTCATAAAATCGATCAAAATACAATTCGATTTTATGGACAGAATTTTTATACTTTTCAATAGACAGTTCATAAAATCGATTTATAAATGATTCGATTTTATGGACAGAGTTTTTATAATTTTCAAGAGATAAATGCGACCATTCGTAAAATGATCAAAATATAATTCGATTTTATGCACAGAATTTTTATACTTTTCAATAGACCGTTCATAAAATCGATTTAAAAATGATTCGATTTTATGGACAGAGTTTTTATAATTTTCAAGAGATAAATGCGACCGTTCATAAAATCAATCAACATATAATTCGATTTTTTGGACAGAATTTTTATACTTTTCAATAGACCGTCCATAAAATCGATTTAAAAATGATTCGATTTTATGGACAGAATTTTTATAATTTTCAAAAGTGATTCGATTTTATGGACAGAATTTTTAACATTTTCAAGATATAAATGCGAGCGTTCATAAAATCGATCAAAATATAATTCGATTTTATGGACAGAATTTTTATACTTTTCAATAGACAGTTCATAAAGTCGATTTAAAAATGATTCGATTTTATGGACAGAATTTTTATAATTTTCAAAAGTGATTCGATTTTATGGACAGAATTTTTAAAATTTTCAAGATATAAATGCGACCGTTTATAAAATCGATTAAAATATAATTCGATATTATGGACAGAATTTTTATACTTTTCAATAGACCGTTCATAAAATCGATTTAAAAATGATTCGATTTTATGGACAGATTTTTTATAATTTTCAAGAGATAAATGCGACCCTTCATAAAATCGATCAAAACATAATTCGATTTTATGGACAGAATTTTTATACTTTTCAATAGACCGTTCATAAAATCGATTTAAAAATGATTCGATTTTATGGACAGATTTTTTATAATTTTCAAGAGATAAATGCGACCCTTCATAAAATCGATCAAAACATAATTCGATTTTATGGACAGAATTTTTATACTTTTCAATAGACCGTTCATAAAATCGATTTAATAATGATTCGATTTTATGGACAGAATTTTTATAATTTTCAAAAGTGATTCGATTTTATGGACAGAATTTTTAAAATTTTCAAGATATAAATGCGACCGTTTATAAAATCGATCAAAATATAATTCGATATTATGGACAGAATTTTTATACTTTTCAATAGACCGTTCATAAAATCGATTTAAAAATGATTCGATTTTATGGACAGATTTTTTATAATTTTCAAGAGATAAATGCGACCCTTCATAAAATCGATCAAAATATAATTCGATTTTATGGACAGAATTTTTATACTTTTCAATAGACCGTTCATAAAACCAATTTAAAAATGATTCGATTTTATGGACAGAATTTTTATAATTTTCAAAAGTGATTCGATTTTATGGACAAAATTTTCAAGAGATGAATGCGACCGTTCATAAAATCGATCCAAATATAATTCGATTTTATGGACAGAATTTTTATACTTTTCAATAGACCGTTCATAAAATCGATTTAAAAATGATTCGATTTTATGGACAGAATTTTTATAATTTTCAAAAGTGATTCGATTTTATGGACAGAATTTTTAAAATTTTCAAGATATAAATGCGACCGTTCATAAAATCGATCAAAATATAATTCGATATTATGGACAGAATTTTTATACTTTTCAATAGACCGTTCATAAAATCGATTTAAAAATGATTCGATTTTATGGACAAGTTTTTATAATTTTCAGGAGATAAATGCGACCGTTCATAAAATTTATGGACAGATTTTTTATAATTTTCAAAAGTGATTCGATTTTATGAACAGAATTTCAAAAAAATTTCAAGATATAAATGCGACCGTTCATTAAATCAATCAACATATAATCCGATTTTGTGTACAGAATTTTTGTTCTTTTCAATAGACCGTTCATAAATCGATTTAAAAATGATCGATTTTATGGACAGAGTTTTTATAATATTCAAGATATAAATGCGACCGTTCATAAAATCGATCAAAATATAATTCGATTTTATGGACAGAATTTTTAAACTTTTCCATAGACCGTTCATAAAATCGATTTAAAAATGATTCGATTTTATGGACAGACTTTTTATAATTTTCAAGAGAGAAATGCGACCGTTCATAAAATCAATCAACATATATTTCGATTTTATGGACAGAATTTTTATACTTTTCAATAGACCGTCCATAAAATCGATTTAAAAATGATTCGATTTTATGGACAGAATTTTTATAATTTTGAATAGACCGATAGTAAAATCGATTAAAAAATGATTTGATTTTATGGACAGAATTTTCATAATTTTCAAAATTTAAATGCAGCCGTTCATAAAATCGATTACAAAAAAATTTAAGTTTTAATACCTTTATAGACCGGTTATAAAATCGTTTTAAAAATGATTCGATTTTATGGACAGAATTTTTATAATTTTCAAGAGATAAATGCGACCGTTCATAAAATCAATCAACATATAATACGATTTTATGGACAGAATTTTTAAACTTTTCCATTAACCGTTCATAAAATCCATTTAAAAATTATTCGATTTTAAGGACAGAATTTTTATAATTTTGAATAGACCAATAGTAAAATCGAATAAAAAATGATTTGATTTTATGGACATAATTTTCATAATTTTCAAAATATAAATGCAGCCGTTCATAAAATCGATTACAAAAAAATTTAAGTTTAATACCTTTATAGACCGTTCATAAAATCGATTTAAAAATGATTCGATTTTATGGACAGAATTTTTATAATTTTCAAGAGATAAATGCGACCGTTCATAAAATCAATCAACATATAATTCGATTTTATGGACAGAATTCTTATACTTTTCAATAGACCGTTCATAAAATCGATTTAAAAATGATTCGATTTTATGGACAGAATTTTTATAATTTTCAAGAGATAAATGCGACCGTTCATAAAATCAATCAACATATAATACGATTTTATGGACAGAATTTTTAAACTTTTCCATTAACCGTTCATAAAATCCATTTAAAAATTATTCGATTTTAAGGACAGAATTTTTATAATTTTGAATAGACCAATAGTAAAATCGATTAAAAAATGATTTGATTTTATGGACATAATTTTCATAATTTTCAAAATATAAATGCAGCCGTTCATAAAATCGATTACAAAAAAATTTAAGTTTAATACCTTTATAGACCGTTCATAAAATCGATTTAAAAATGATTCGATTTTATGGACAGAATTTTTATAATTTTCAAAATATAAATGCAGCCGTTCATAAAATCGATTACAAAAAAATTTAAGTTTTAATACCTTTATAGACCGATTATAAAATCGATTTAAAAATGATTCAGAATGGACAGAATTTTTATAATTTTCAAGAGATAAATGCGACCGTTCATAAAATCAATCAACATATAATTCGATTTTATGGACAGAATTTTTATACTTTTCAATAGACCGTTCATAAAATCGATTTAAAAATGATTCGATTTTATGGACAGACTTTTTATAGTTTTCAAGAGAGAAATGCGACCGTTCATAAAATCAATCAACATATATTTCGATTTTATGGACAGAATTTTTATACTTTTCAATAGACCGTCCATAAAATCGATTTAAAAATGATTCGATTTTATGGACAGAATTTTTATAATTTTGAATAGACCGATAGTAAAATCGATTAAAAAATGATTTGATTTTATGGACAGAATTTTCATAATTTTCAAAATTTAAATGCAGCCGTTCATAAAATCGATTACAAAAAAATTTAAGTTTAATACCTTTATAGACCGTTCATAAAATCGATTTAAAAATGATTCGATTTTATGGACAGAATTTTTATAATTTTCAAGAGATAAATGCGACCGTTCATAAAATCAATCAACATATAATTCGATTTTATGGACAGAATTCTTATACTTTTCAATAGACCGTCCATAAAATCGATTTAAAAATGATTCGATTTTATGGACAGATTTTTTATAATTTTCAAAAGTGATTCGATTTTATGGACAGAATTTTTAACATTTTCAAGATATAAATGCGACCGTTCATAAAATCGATCAAAATATAATTCGATTTTATGGACAGAATTTTTTTTTCTTTCTAATAGACCGTTCATAAAATCGATTTAAAAATGATTCCATTATATGGACAGAGTTTTTATAATTTTCAAGAGATAAATGCGACCGTTCATAAAATCAATCAACATATAATTCGATTTTATGGACAGAATTTTTATACTTTTCAACAGACCGTTTATAAAATCGATTTAAAAATGATTCGATTTTATGCACAGAATTTTTATAATTTTCAAAAATGATTCGATTTTATGGACAGAATTTTTAACATTTTCAAGAGATAAATGCGACCGTTCATAAAATCAATCAAAATATAATTCGATTTTATGGACAGAATTTTTATACTTTTCAATAGGCCGTTCATAAAATCGATTTAAAAATGATTCGATTTTATGGACAGAGTTTCTATAATTTTCAATAGATAAATGCGACCGTTCATAAAATCAATCAACATATAATTCGATTTTATGGACAGAATTTTTATACTTTTCAATAGACCGTTCATAAAATCGATTTAAAAATGATTCGATTTTATGGACAGAGTTTTTATAATTTTCAAGAGATAAATGCGACCGTTCATAAAATCAATCAACATATAATTCGATTTTATGGACAGAACTTTTATACTTTTCAATAGACCGTCCATAAAATCGATATAAAAATTATTCGATTTTATGGACAGAATTTTTATAATTTTCAAAAGTGATTCGATTTTATGGACAGAATTTTTAAAATTTTCAAGAGATGAATGCTACCGTTCATAAAATCGATCAAAATATAATTCGATTTTATGGACAGAACTTTTATACTTTTCAATAGACCGTTCATAAAATCGATTTAAAAATGATTCGATTTTATGGACAGATTTTTTATTGTTTTCAAAAGTGATTCGATTTTATGGACAGAATTTTTAAAATTTTCAAGAGATGAATGCGACCATTCATAAAATCGATCAAAATACAATTCGATTTTATGGACAGAATTTTTATACTTTTCAATAGACAGTTCATAAAATCGATTTATAAATGATTCGATTTTATGGACAGAGTTTTTATAATTTTCAAGAGATAAATGCGACCATTCGTAAAATGATCAAAATATAATTCGATTTTATGCACAGAATTTTTATACTTTTCAATAGACCGTTCATAAAATCGATTTAAAAATGATTCGATTTTATGGACAGAGTTTTTATAATTTTCAAGAGATAAATGCGACCGTTCATAAAATCAATCAACATATAATTCGATTTTTTGGACAGAATTTTTATACTTTTCAATAGACCGTCCATAAAATCGATTTAAAAATGATTCGATTTTATGGACAGAATTTTTATAATTTTCAAAAGTGATTCGATTTTATGGACAGAATTTTTAACATTTTCAAGATATAAATGCGAGCGTTCATAAAATCGATCAAAATATAATTCGATTTTATGGACAGAATTTTTATACTTTTCAATAGACAGTTCATAAAGTCGATTTAAAAATGATTCGATTTTATGGACAGAATTTTTATAATTTTCAAAAGTGATTCGATTTTATGGACAGAATTTTTAAAATTTTCAAGATATAAATGCGACCGTTTATAAAATCGATCAAAATATAATTCGATATTATGGACAGAATTTTTATACTTTTCAATAGACCGTTCATAAAATCGATTTAAAAATGATTCGATTTTATGGACAGATTTTTTATAATTTTCAAGAGATAAATGCGACCCTTCATAAAATCGATCAAAACATAATTCGATTTTATGGACAGAATTTTTATACTTTTCAATAGACCGTTCATAAAATCGATTTAAAAATGATTCGATTTTATGGACAGATTTTTTATAATTTTCAAGAGATAAATGCGACCCTTCATAAAATCGATCAAAACATAATTCGATTTTATGGACAGAATTTTTATACTTTTCAATAGACCGTTCATAAAATCGATTTAATAATGATTCGATTTTATGGACAGAATTTTTATAATTTTCAAAAGTGATTCGATTTTATGGACAGAATTTTTAAAATTTTCAAGATATAAATGCGACCGTTTATAAAATCGATCAAAATATAATTCGATATTATGGACAGAATTTTTATACTTTTCAATAGACCGTTCATAAAATCGATTTAAAAATGATTCGATTTTATGGACAGATTTTTTATAATTTTCAAGAGATAAATGCGACCCTTCATAAAATCGATCAAAATATAATTCGATTTTATGGACAGAATTTTTATACTTTTCAATAGACCGTTCATAAAACCAATTTAAAAATGATTCGATTTTATGGACAGAATTTTTATAATTTTCAAAAGTGATTCGATTTTATGGACAAAATTTTCAAGAGATGAATGCGACCGTTCATAAAATCGATCCAAATATAATTCGATTTTATGGACAGAATTTTTATACTTTTCAATAGACAGTTCATAAAGTCAATTTAAAAATGATTAGATTTTATGGACAGAATTTTTATAATTTTCAAAAGTGATTCGATTTTATGGACAGAATTTTTAAAATTTTCAAGATATAAATGCGACCGTTTATAAAATCGATCAAAATATAATTCGATATTATGGACAGAATTTTTATACTTTTCAATAGACCGTTCATAAAATCGATTTAAAAATGATTCGATTTTATGGACAGATTTTTTATAATTTTCAAGAGATAAATGCGACCCTTCATAAAATCGATCAAAACATAATTCGATTTTATGGACAGAATTTTTATACTTTTCAATAGACCGTTCATAAAATCGATTTAATAATGATTCGATTTTATGGACAGAATTTTTATAATTTTCAAAAGTGATTCGATTTTATGGACAGAATTTTTAAAATTTTCAAGATATAAATGCGACCGTTTATAAAATCGATCAAAATATAATTCGATTTTATGGACAGAATTTTTATACTTTTCAATAGACCGTTCATAAAACCAATTTAAAAATGATTCGATTTTATGGACAGAATTTTTATAATTTTCAAAAGTGATTCGATTTTATGGACAAAATTTTCAAGAGATGAATGCGACCGTTCATAAAATCGATCCAAATATAATTCGATTTTATGGACAGAATTTTTATACTTTTCAATAGACCGTTCATAAAATCGATTTAAAAATGATTCGATTTTATGGACAGAATTTTTATAATTTTCAAAAGTGATTCGATTTTATGGACAGAATTTTTAAAATTTTCAAGATATAAATGCGACCGTTCATAAAATCGATCAAAATATAATTCGATATTATGGACAGAATTTTTATACTTTTCAATAGACCGTTCATAAAATCGATTTAAAAATGATTCGATTTTATGGACAAGTTTTTATAATTTTCAGGAGATAAATGCGACCGTTCATAAAATCGATCAAAATATAATTCGATTTTATGGACAGATTTTTTATAATTTTCAAAAGTGATTCGATTTTATGAACAGAATTTCAAAAAATTTTCAAGATATAAATGCGACCGTTCATTAAATCAATCAACATATAATCCGATTTTGTGTACAGAATTTTTGTTCTTTTCAATAGACCGTTCATAAATCGATTTAAAAATGATCGATTTTATGGACAGAGTTTTTATAATATTCAAGATATAAATGCGACCGTTCATAAAATCGATCAAAATATAATTCGATTTTATGGACAGAATTTTTAAACTTTTCCATAGACCGTTCATAAAATCGATTTAAAAATGATTCGATTTTATGGACAGACTTTTTATAATTTTCAAGAGAGAAATGCGACCGTTCATAAAATCAATCAACATATATTTCGATTTTATGGACAGAATTTTTATACTTTTCAATAGACCGTCCATAAAATCGATTTAAAAATGATTCGATTTTATGGACAGAATTTTTATAATTTTGAATAGACCGATAGTAAAATCGATTAAAAAATGATTTGATTTTATGGACAGAATTTTCATAATTTTCAAAATTTAAATGCAGCCGTTCATAAAATCGATTACAAAAAAATTTAAGTTTTAATACCTTTATAGACCGGTTATAAAATCGTTTTAAAAATGATTCGATTTTATGGACAGAATTTTTATAATTTTCAAGAGATAAATGCGACCGTTCATAAAATCAATCAACATATAATACGATTTTATGGACAGAATTTTTAAACTTTTCCATTAACCGTTCATAAAATCCATTTAAAAATTATTCGATTTTAAGGACAGAATTTTTATAATTTTGAATAGACCAATAGTAAAATCGATTAAAAAATGATTTGATTTTATGGACATAATTTTCATAATTTTCAAAATATAAATGCAGCCGTTCATAAAATCGATTACAAAAAAATTTAAGTTTAATACCTTTATAGACCGTTCATAAAATCGATTTAAAAATGATTCGATTTTATGGACAGAATTTTTATAATTTTCAAGAGATAAATGCGACCGTTCATAAAATCAATCAACATATAATTCGATTTTATGGACAGAATTCTTATACTTTTCAATAGACCGTCCATAAAATCGATTTAAAAATGATTCGATTTTATGGACAGATTTTTTATAATTTTCAAAAGTAATTCGATTTTATGGACAGAATTTTTAACATTTTCAAGATATAAATGCGACCGTTCATAAAATCGATCAAAATATAATTCGATTTTATGGACAGAATTTTTTTTTCTTTCTAATAGACCGTTCATAAAATCGATTTAAAAATGATTCCATTATATGGACAGAGTTTTTATAATTTTCAAGAGATAAATGCGACCGTTCATAAAATCAATCAACATATAATTCGATTTTATGGACAGAATTTTTATACTTTTCAACAGACCGTTTATAAAATCGATTTAAAAATGATTCGATTTTATGCACAGAATTTTTATATTTTTTAAAAGTGATTCGATTTTATGGACAGAATTTTTAACATTTTCAAGAGATAAATGCGACCGTTCATAAAATCAATCAAAATATAATTCGATTTTATGGACAGAATTTTTATACTTTTCAATAGGCCGTTCATAAAATCGATTTAAAAATGATTCGATTTTATGGACAGAGTTTCTATAATTTTCAATAGATAAATGCGACCCTTCATAAAATCAATCAACATATAATTCGATTTTATGGACAGAATTTTTATACTTTTCAATAGACCGTTCATAAAATCGATTTAAAAATGATTCGATTTTATGGACAGAGTTTTTATAATTTTCAAGAGATAAATGCGACCGTTCATAAAATCAATCAACATATAATTCGATTTTATGGACAGAACTTTTATACTTTTCAATAGACCGTCCATAAAATCGATATAAAAATTATTCGATTTTATGGACAGAATTTTTATAATTTTCAAAAGTGATTCGATTTTATGGACAGAATTTTTAAAATTTTCAAGAGATGAATGCTACCGTTCATAAAATCGATCAAAATATAATTCGATTTTATGGACAGAACTTTTATACTTTTCAATAGACCGTTCATAAAATCGATTTAAAAATGATTCGATTTTATGGACAGATTTTTTATTGTTTTCAAAAGTGATTCGATTTTATGGACAGAATTTTTAAAATTTTCAAGAGATGAATGCGACCATTCATAAAATCGATCAAAATACAATTCGATTTTATGGACAGAATTTTTATACTTTTCAATAGACAGTTCATAAAATCGATTTATAAATGATTCGATTTTATGGACAGAGTTTTTATAATTTTCAAGAGATAAATGCGACCATTCGTAAAATGATCAAAATATAATTCGATTTTATGCACAGAATTTTTATACTTTTCAATAGACCGTTCATAAAATCGATTTAAAAATGATTCGATTTTATGGACAGAGTTTTTATAATTTTCAAGAGATAAATGCGACCGTTCATAAAATCAATCAACATATAATTCGATTTTTTGGACAGAATTTTTATACTTTTCAATAGACCGTCCATAAAATCGATTTAAAAATGATTCGATTTTATGGACAGAATTTTTATAATTTTCAAAAGTGATTCGATTTTATGGACAGAATTTTTAACATTTTCAAGATATAAATGCGAGCGTTCATAAAATCGATCAAAATATAATTCGATTTTATGGACAGAATTTTTATACTTTTCAATAGACAGTTCATAAAGTCGATTTAAAAATGATTCGATTGTATGGACAGAATTTTTATAATTTTCAAAAGTGATTCGATTTTATGGACAGAATTTTTAAAATTTTCAAGATATAAATGCGACCGTTTATAAAATCGATCAAAATATAATTCGATATTATGGACAGAATTTTTATACTTTTCAATAGACCGTTCATAAAATCGATTTAAAAATGATTCGATTTTATGGACAGATTTTTTATAATTTTCAAGAGATAAATGCGACCCTTCATAAAATCGATCAAAACATAATTCGATTTTATGGACAGAATTTTTATACTTTTCAATAGACCGTTCATAAAATCGATTTAAAAATGATTCGATTTTATGGACAGATTTTTTATAATTTTCAAGAGATAAATGCGACCCTTCATAAAATCGATCAAAACATAATTCGATTTTATGGACAGAATTTTTATACTTTTCAATAGACCGTTCATAAAATCGATTTAATAATGATTCGATTTTATGGACAGAATTTTTATAATTTTCAAAAGTGATTCGATTTTATGGACAGAATTTTTAAAATTTTCAAGAAATAAATGCGACCGTTTATAAAATCGATCAAAATATAATTCGATATTATGGACAGAATTTTTATACTTTTCAATAGACCGTTCATAAAATCGATTTAAAAATGATTCGATTTTATGGACAGATTTTTTATAATTTTCAAGAGATAAATGCGACCCTTCATAAAATCGATCAAAATATAATTCGATTTTATGGACAGAATTTTTATACTTTTCAATAGACCGTTCATAAAACCAATTTAAAAATGATTCGATTTTATGGACAGAATTTTTATAATTTTCAAAAGTGATTCGATTTTATGGACAAAATTTTCAAGAGATGAATGCGACCGTTCATAAAATCGATCCAAATATAATTCGATTTTATGGACAGAATTTTTATACTTTTCAATAGACAGTTCATAAAGTCAATTTAAAAATGATTAGATTTTATGGACAGAATTTTTATAATTTTCAAAAGTGATTCGATTTTATGGACAGAATTTTTAAAATTTTCAAGATATAAATGCGACCGTTTATAAAATCGATCAAAATATAATTCGATATTATGGACAGAATTTTTATACTTTTCAATAGACCGTTCATAAAATCGATTTAAAAATGATTCGATTTTATGGACAGATTTTTTATAATTTTCAAGAGATAAATGCGACCCTTCATAAAATCGATCAAAACATAATTCGATTTTATGGACAGAATTTTTATACTTTTCAATAGACCGTTCATAAAATCGATTTAATAATGATTCGATTTTATGGACAGAATTTTTATAATTTTCAAAAGTGATTCGATTTTATGGACAGAATTTTTAAAATTTTCAAGATATAAATGCGACCGTTTATAAAATCGATCAAAATATAATTCGATATTATGGACAGAATTTTTATACTTTTCAATAGACCGTTCATAAAATCGATTTAAAAATGATTCGATTTTATGGACAGATTTTTTATAATTTTCAAGAGATAAATGCGACCCTTCATAAAATCGATCAAAATATAATTCGATTTTATGGACAGAATTTTTATACTTTTCAATAGACCGTTCATAAAACCAATTTAAAAATGATTCGATGTTATGGACAGAATTTTTATAATTTTCAAAAGTGATTCGATTTTATGGACAAAATTTTCAAGAGATGAATGCGACCGTTCATAAAATCGATCCAAATATAATTCGATTTTATGGACAGAATTTTTATACTTTTCAATAGACCGTTCATAAAATCGATTTAAAAATGATTCGATTTTATGGACAGAATTTTTATAATTTTCAAAAGTGATTCGATTTTATGGACAGAATTTTTAAAATTTTCAAGATATAAATGCGACCGTTCATAAAATCGATCAAAATATAATTCGATATTATGGACAGAATTTTTATACTTTTCAATAGACCGTTCATAAAATCGATTTAAAAATGATTCGATTTTATGGACAAGTTTTTATAATTTTCAGGAGATAAATGCGACCGTTCATAAAATCGATCAAAATATAATTCGATTTTATGGACAGATTTTTTATAATTTTCAAAAGTGATTCGATTTTATGAACAGAATTTCAAAAAATTTTCAAGATATAAATGCGACCGTTCATAAAATTGATCAAAATATAATTCGATGTTATGGACAGAATTTTTATACTTTTCAATAGACCGTTCATAAAATCGATTTAAAAGTGATTCGATTTTATGGACAGAGTTTTTATAATTTTCAAAAGTGATTCGATTTTATGGACAGAGTTTTTAAAATTTTCAAGATATAAATGCGACCGTTCATAAAATCGATCAAAATATAATTCGATTTTATGGACAGAATTTTTATACTTTCCAATAGACCGTTCATAAAATCGATTTAAAAATGATTCGATTTTATGGACAGAGTTTCTATAATTTTCAATAGATAAATGCGACCGTTCATAAAATCAATCAACATATAATTCGATTTTATGGACAGAATTTTTATACTTTTCAATAGACCGTTCATAAAATCGATTTAAAAATGATTCGATTTTATGGACAGAGTTTTTATAATTTTCAAGAGATAAATGCGACCGTTCATAAAATCAATCAACATATAATTCGATTTTTTGGACAGAATTCTTATACTTTTCAATAGACCGTCCATAAAATCGATTTAAAAATGATTCGATTTTATGGACAGAATTTTTATAATTTTCAAAAGTGATTCGATTTTATGGACAGAATTTTTAACATTTTCAAGATATAAATGCGAGCGTTCATAAAATCGATCAAAATATAATTCGATTTTATGGACAGAATTTTTATACTTTTCAATAGACAGTTCATAAAGTCGATTTAAAAATGATTCGATTTTATGGACAGAATTTTTATAATTTTCAAAAGTGATTCGATTTTATGGACAGAATTTTTAAAATTTTCAAGATATAAATGCGACCGTTTATAAAATCGATCAAAATATAATTCGATATTATGGACAGAATTTTTATACTTTTCAATAGACCGTTCATAAAATCGATTTAAAAATGATTCGATTTTATGGACAGATTTTTTATAATTTTCAAGAGATAAATGCGACCCTTCATAAAATCGATCAAAACATAATTCGATTTTATGGACAGAATTTTTATACTTTTCAATAGACCGTTCATAAAATCGATTTAAAAATGATTCGATTTTATGGACAGATTTTTTATAATTTTCAAGAGATAAATGCGACCCTTCATAAAATCGATCAAAACATAATTCGATTTTATGGACAGAATTTTTATACTTTTCAATAGACCGTTCATAAAATCGATTTAATAATGATTCGATTTTATGGACAGAATTTTTATAATTTTCAAAAGTGATTCGATTTTATGGACAGAATTTTTAAAATTTTCAAGAAATAAATGCGACCGTTTATAAAATCGATCAAAATATAATTCGATATTATGGACAGAATTTTTATACTTTTCAATAGACCGTTCATAAAATCGATTTAAAAATGATTCGATTTTATGGACAGATTTTTTATAATTTTCAAGAGATAAATGCGACCCTTCATAAAATCGATCAAAATATAATTCGATTTTATGGACAGAATTTTTATACTTTTCAATAGACCGTTCATAAAACCAATTTAAAAATGATTCGATTTTATGGACAGAATTTTTATAATTTTCAAAAGTGATTCGATTTTATGGACAAAATTTTCAAGAGATGAATGCGACCGTTCATAAAATCGATCCAAATATAATTCGATTTTATGGACAGAATTTTTATACTTTTCAATAGACAGTTCATAAAGTCAATTTAAAAATGATTAGATTTTATGGACAGAATTTTTATAATTTTCAAAAGTGATTCGATTTTATGGACAGAATTTTTAAAATTTTCAAGATATAAATGCGACCGTTTATAAAATCGATCAAAATATAATTCGATATTATGGACAGAATTTTTATACTTTTCAATAGACCGTTCATAAAATCGATTTAAAAATGATTCGATTTTATGGACAGATTTTTTATAATTTTCAAGAGATAAATGCGACCCTTCATAAAATCGATCAAAACATAATTCGATTTTATGGACAGAATTTTTATACTTTTCAATAGACCGTTCATAAAATCGATTTAATAATGATTCGATTTTATGGACAGAATTTTTATAATTTTCAAAAGTGATTCGATTTTATGGACAGAATTTTTAAAATTTTCAAGATATAAATGCGACCGTTTATAAAATCGATCAAAATATAATTCGATTATATGGACAGAATTTTTATACTTTTCAATAGACCGTTCATAAAATCGATTTAAAAATGATTCGATTTTATGGACAGATTTTTTATAATTTTCAAGAGATAAATGCGACCCTTCATAAAATCGATCAAAATATAATTCGATTTTATGGACAGAATTTTTATACTTTTCAATAGACCGTTCATAAAACCAATTTAAAAATGATTCGATTTTATGGACAGAATTTTTATAATTTTCAAAAGTGATTCGATTTTATGGACAAAATTTTCAAGAGATGAATGCGACCGTTCATAAAATCGATCCAAATATAATTCGATTTTATGGACAGAATTTTTATACTTTTCAATAGACCGTTCATAAAATCGATTTAAAAATGATTCGATTTTATGGACAGAATTTTTATAATTTTCAAAAGTGATTCGATTTTATGGACAGAATTTTTAAAATTTTCAAGATATAAATGCGACCGTTCATAAAATCGATCAAAATATAATTCGATATTATGGACAGAATTTTTATACTTTTCAATAGACCGTTCATAAAATCGATTTAAAAATGATTCGATTTTATGGACAAGTTTTTATAATTTTCAGGAGATAAATGCGACCGTTCATAAAATCGATCAAAATATAATTCGATTTTATGGACAGATTTTTTATAATTTTCAAAAGTGATTCGATTTTATGAACAGAATTTCAAAAAATTTTCAAGATATAAATGCGACCGTTCATAAAATTGATCAAAATATAATTCGATTTTATGGACAGAATTTTTATACTTTTCAATAGACCGTTCATAAAATCGATTTAAAAGTGATCCGATTTTATGGACAGAGTTTTTATAATTTTCAAAAGTGATTCGATTTTATGGACAGAGTTTTTAAAATTTTCAAGATATAAATGCGACCGTTCATAAAATCGATCAAAATATAATTCGATTTTATGGACAGAATTTTTATACTTTCCAATAGACCGTTCATAAAATCGATTTAAAAATGATTCGATTTTATGGACAGAGTTTCTATAATTTTCAATAGATAAATGCGACCGTTCATAAAATCAATCAACATATAATTCGATTTTATGGACAGAATTTTTATACTTTCCAATAGACCGTTCATAAAATCGATTTAAAAATGATTCGATTTTATGGACAGAGTTTCTATAATTTTCAATAGATAAATGCGACCGTTCATAAAATCAATCAACATATAATTCGATTTTATGGACAGAATTTTTATACTTTTCAATAGACCGTCCATAAAATCGATTTAAAAATGATTCGATTTTATGGACAGAATTTTTATAATTTTCAAAAGTGATTCGATTTTATGGACAGAATTTTTAAAATTTTCAAGAGATAAATGCGACCGTTCATAAAATCGATCAAAATATAATTCGATTTTATGGACAGAATTTTTATACTTTTCAATAGACCGTTCATAAAATCGGTTTAAAAATGATTCGATTTTATGGACAGATTTTTTATTTTTTACAAAAGTGATTCGATTTTATGGACAGAATTTTTAAAATTTTCAAGAGATGAATGCGACCGTTCATAAAATCGATCAAAATATAATTCGATCTTATGGACAGAATTTTTATACTTTTCAATAGACCGTTCATAAAATCGATTTAAAAGTGATCCGATTTTATGGACAGAGTTTTTATAATTTTCAAAAGTGATTCGATTTTATGGACAGAGTTTTTAAAATTTTCAAGATATAAATGCGACCGTTCATAAAATCGATCAAAATATAATTCGATTTTATGGACAGAATTTTTATACTTTCCAATAGACCGTTCATAAAATCGATTTAAAAATGATTCGATTTTATGGACAGAGTTTCTATAATTTTCAATAGATAAATGCGACCGTTCATAAAATCAATCAACATATAATTCGATTTTATGGACAGAATTTTTATACTTTCCAATAGACCGTTCATAAAATCGATTTAAAAATGATTCGATTTTATGGACAGAGTTTCTATAATTTTCAATAGATAAATGCGACCGTTCATAAAATCAATCAACATATAATTCGATTTTATGGACAGAATTTTTATACTTTTCAATAGACCGTCCATAAAATCGATTTAAAAATGATTCGATTTTATGGACAGAATTTTTATAATTTTCAAAAGTGATTCGATTTTATGGACAGAATTTTTAAAATTTTCAAGAGATAAATGCGACCGTTCATAAAATCGATCAAAATATAATTCGATTTTATGGACAGAATTTTTATACTTTTCAATAGACCGTTCATAAAATCGGTTTAAAAATGATTCGATTTTATGGACAGATTTTTTATTTTTTACAAAAGTGATTCGATTTTATGGACAGAATTTTTAAAATTTTCAAGAGATGAATGCGACCGTTCATAAAATCGATCAAAATATAATTCGATCTTATGGACAGAATTTTTATACTTTTCAATAGACCGTTCATAAAATCGATTTAAAAATGGTTCGATTTTATGGACAGAGTTTTTATAATTTTCAAGAGATAAATGCGACCGTTCATAAAATCGATCAAAATATAATTCGATTTTATGGACAGAATTTTTATACTTTTCAATAGACCGTTCATAAAATCGATTTAAAAATGATTCGATTTTATGGACAGATTTTTTATTGTTTTCAAAAGTGATTCGATTTTATGGACAGAATTTTTAAAATTTTCAATAGATAAATGCGACCGTTCATAAAATCAATCAAAATATAATTCGATTTTATGGACAGAATTTTTTTTCTTTCTAATAGACCGTTCATAAAATCGATTTAAAAATGATTCCATTATATGGACAGAGTTTTTATAATTTTCAAGAGATAAATGCGACCGTTCATAAAATCAATCAACATATAATTCGATTTAATGGACAGAATTTGTATACTTTTCAACAGACCGTTTATAAAATCGATTTAAAAATGATTCGATTTTATGCACTGAATTTTTATAATTTTCAAAAGTGATTCGATTTTATGGACAGAGTTTTTAAAATTTTCAAGATATAAATGCGACCGTTCATAAAATCGATCAAAATATAATTCGATTTTATGGACAGAATAAAAATAAAATCGATTTAAAAGTGATTCGATTTTATGGACAGAGTTTTTATAATTTTCAAAAGTGATTCGATTTTATGGACAGAGTTTTTAAAATTTTCAAGATATAAATGCGACCGTTCATAAAATCGATCAAAATATAATTCGATTTTATGGACAGAATTTTTATAATTTCCAATAGACCGTTCATAAAATCGATTTAAAAATGATTCGATTTTATGGACAGAGTTTCTATAATTTTCAATAGATAAATGCGACCGTTCATAAAATCAATCAACATATAATTCGATTTTATGGACAGAATTTTTATACTTTTCAATAGACCGTTCATAAAATCGATTTAAAAATGATTCGATTTTATGGACAGATTTTTTATTGTTTTCAAAAGTGATTCGATTTTATGGACAGAATTTTTAAAATTTTCAAGATATAAATGCGACCGTTCATAAAATTGATCAAAATATAATTCGATTTTATGGACAGAATTTTTATACTTTTCAATAGACCGTTCATAAAATCGATTTAAAAGTGATTCGATTTTATGGACAGAGTTTTTATAATTTTCAAAAGTGATTCGATTTTATGGACAGAGTTTTTAAAATTTTCAAGATATAAATGCGACCGTTCATAAAATCGATCAAAATATAATTCGATTTTATGGACAGAATTTTTATACTTTCCAATAGACCGTTCATAAAATCGATTTAAAAATGATTCGATTTTATGGACAGAGTTTCTATAATTTTCAATAGATAAATGCGACCGTTCATAAAATCAATCAACATATAATTCGATTTTATGGACAGAATTTTTATACTTTTCAATAGACCGTTCATAAAATCGATTTAAAAATGATTCGATTTTATGGACAGATTTTTTATTGTTTTCAAAAGTGATTCGATTTTATGGACAGAATTTTTAAAATTTTCAAGAGATAAATGCGACCGTTCATAAAATCAATCAAAATATAATTCGATTTTATGGACAGAATTTTTTTTCTTTCTAATAGACCGTTCACAAAATCGATTAAAAAATGATTCCATTATATGGACAGAGTTTTTATAATTTTCAAGAGATAAATGCGACCGTTCATAAAATCGATCAAAATATAATTCGATTTTATGGACAGAATTTTTATACTTTTCAATAGACCGTTCATAAAATCGATTTAAAAATGATTCGATTTTATGGACAGAGTTTCTATAATGTTCAATAGATAAATGCGACCGTTCATAAAATCAATCAACATATAATTCGATTTTATGGACAGAATTTTTATACTTTTCAATAGACCGTTCATAAAATCGATTTAAAAATGATTCGATTTTATGGACAGAGTTTTTATAATTTTCAAGAGATAAATGCGACCGTTCATAAAATCAATCAACATATAATACGATTTTATGGACAGAACTTTTATACTTTTCAATAGACCGTCCATAAAATCGATATAAAAATTTGTCGATTTTATGGACAGAATTTTTATAATTTTCAAAAGTGATTCGATTTTATGGACAGAATTTTTAAAATTTTCAAGAGATGAATGCGACCGTTCATAAAATCGATCAAAATATAATTCGATTTTATGGACAGAACTTTTATACTTTTCAATAGACCGTTCATAAAATCGATTTAAAAATGATTCGATTTTATGGACAGATTTTTTATTGTTTTCAAAAGTGATTCGATTTTATGGACAGAATTTTTAAAATTTTCAAGAGATGAATGCGACCATTCATAAAATCGATCAAAATACAATTCGATTTTATGGACAGAATTTTTATACTTTTCAATAGACAGTTCATAAAATCGATTTATAAATGTTTCGATTTTATGGACAGAGTTTTTATAATTTTCAAGAGATAAATGCGACCATTCGTAAAATGATCAAAATATAATTCGATTTTATGCACAGAATTTTTATACTTTTCAATAGACCGTTCATAAAACCGATTTAAAAATGATTCGATTTTATGGACAGAGTTTTTATAATTTTCAAGAGATAAATGCGAGCGTTCATAAAATCGATCAAAATATAATTCGATTTTATGGACAGAATTTTTATACTTTTCAATAGACCGTTCATAAAATCGATTTAAAAATGATTCGATTTTATGGACAAGTTTTTATAATTTTCAGGAGATAAATGCGACGGTTCATAAAATCGATCAAAATATAATTCGATTTTATGGACAGATTTTTTATAATTTTCAAAAGTGATTCGATTTTATGAACAGAATTTCAAAAAATTTTCAAGATATAAATGCGACCGTTCATAAAATTGATCAAAATATAATTCGATTTTATGGACAGAATTTTTATACTTTTCAATAGACCGTTCATAAAATCGATTTAAAAGTGATTCGATTTTATGGACAGAGTTTTTATAATTTTCAAAAGTGATTCGATTTTATGGACAGAGTTTTTAAAATTTTCAAGATATAAATGCGACCGTTCATAAAATCGATCAAAATATAATTCGATTTTATGGACAGAATTTTTATTCTTTCTAATAGACCGTTCATAAAATCGATTTAAAAATGATTCCATTATATGGACAGAGTTTTTATAATTTTCAAGAGATAAATGCGACCGTTCGTAAAATGATCAAAATATAATTCGATTTTATGGACAGAATTTTTATACTTTTCAATAGACCGTTCATAAAATCGATTTAAAAATGATTCGATTTTATGGACAGATTTTTTATTGTTTTCAAAAGTGATTCGATTTTATGGACAGAATTTTTAAAATTTTCAAGATATAAATGCGAGCGTTCATAAAATCGATCAAAATATAATTCGATTTTATGGACAGAATTTTTATACTTTTCAATAGACCGTTCATAAAATCGATTTAAAAATGATTCGATTTTATGGACAGATTTTTTATAATTTTCAAGAGATAAATGCGACCGTTCATAAAATCGATCCAAATATTATTCGATTTTATGGACAGAATTTTTATACTTTTCAATAGACCGTTCATAAAATCGATTTAAAAATGATTCGATTTTAAGGACAGAATTTTTATAATTTTCAAAAGTGATTCGATTTTATGGACCGAATTTTTAAAATTTTCAAGATATAAATGCGACCGTTTATAAAATCGATCAAAATATAATTCGATATTATGGACAGAATTTTTATACTTTTCAATAGACCGTTCATAAAATCGATTTAAAAATGATTCGATTTTATGGACAAGTTTTTATAATTTTCAGGAGATAAATGCGACCGTTCATAAAATCGATCAAAATATAATTCGATTTTATGGACAGATTTTTTATAATTTTCAAAAGTGATTCGATTTTATGAACAGAATTTCAAAAAATTTTCAAGATATAAATGCGACCGTTCATAAAATTGATCAAAATATAATTCGATTTTATGGACAGAATTTTTATACTTTTCAATAGACCGTTCATAAAATCGATTTAAAAGTGATTCGATTTTATGGACAGAGTTTTTATAATTTTCAAAAGTGATTCGATTTTATGGACAGAGTTTTTAAAATTTTCAAGATATAAATGCGACCGTTCATAAAATCGATCAAAATATAATTCGATTTTATGGACAGAATTTTTATACTTTCCAATAGACCGTTCATAAAATCAATCTAAAAATGATTCGATTTTATGGACAGAGTTTCTATAATTTTCAATAGATAAATGCGACCGTTCATAAAATCAATCAACATATAATTCGATTTTATGGACAGAATTTTTATACTTTTCAATAGACCGTTCATAAAATCGATTTAAAAATGATTCGATTTTATGGACAAAGTTTTTATAATTTTCAAGAGATAAATGCGACCGTTCATCAAATAAATCAACATATAATTCGATTTTATGGACAGAATTCTTATACTTTTCAATAGACCGTCCATAAAATCGATTTAAAAATGATTCGATTTTATGGACAGAATTTTTATAATTTTCAAAAGTGATTCGATCTTATGGACAGAATTTTTAAAATTTTCAAGAGATAAATGCGACCGTTCATCAAATCGATCAAAATATAATTCGATTTTATGGACAGAATTTTTATACTTTTCAATAGACCGTTCATAAAATCGGTTTAAAAATGATTCGATTTTATGGACAGATTTTTTATTTTTTTCAAAAGTGATTCGAATTTATGGACAGAATTTTTAAAATTTTCAAGAGATGAATGCGACCGTTCATAAAATCGATCAAAATATAATTCGATCTTATGGACAGAATTTTTATACTTTTCAATAGACCGTTCATAAAATCGATTTAAAAATGGTTCGATTTTATGGACAGAGTTTTTATAATTTTCAATAGATAAATGCGACCGTTCATAAAATCAATCAACATATAATTCGATTTTATGGACAGAATTTTTATACTTTTCAATAGACCGTTCATAAAATCGATTTAAAAATGATTCGATTTTATGGACAGAGTTTTTATAATTTTCAAGAGATAAATGCGACCGTTCATAAAATCGATCAAAATATAATTCGATTTTATGGACAGAATTTTTATACTTTTCAATAGACCGTTCATAAAATCGATTTAAAAATGATTCGATTTTATGGACAGATTTTTTATTGTTTTCAAAAGTGATTCGATTTTATGGACAGAATTTTTAAAATTTTCAAGAGATAAATGCGACCGTTCATAAAATCAATCAAAATATAATTCGATTTTATGGACAGAATTTTTTTTCTTTCTAATAGACCGTTCATAAAATCGATTTAAAAATGATTCCATTATATGGACAGAGTTTTTATAATTTTCAAGAGATAAATGCGACCGTTCATAAAATCAATCAACATATAATTCGATTTTATGGACAGAATTTGTATACTTTTCAACAGACCGTTTATAAAATCGATTTAAAAATGATTCGATTTTATGCACAGAATTTTTATAATTTTCAAAAGTGATTCGATTTTATGGACAGAATTTTTAACATTTTCAAGAGATAAATGCGACCGTTCATAAAATCAATCAAAATATAATTCGATTTTATGGACAGAATTTTTATACTTTTCAATAGACCGTTCATAAAATCGATTTAAAAATGATTCGATTTTATGGACAGAGTTTCTATAATTTTCAATAGATAAATGCGACCGTTCATAAAATCAATCAACATATAATTCGATTTTATGGACAGAATTTTTATACTTTTCAATAGACCGTTCATAAAATCGATTTAAAAATGATTCGGTTTTTTGGACAGAGTTTTTATAATTTTCAAGAGATAAATGCGACCGTTCATAAAATCAATCAACATATAATACGATTTTATGGACAGAACTTTTATACTTTTCAATAGACCGTCCATAAAATCGATATAAAAACTTGTCGATTTTATGGACAGAATTTTTATAATTTTCAAAAGTGTTTCGATTTTATGGACAGAATTTTTAAAATTTTCAAGAGATGAATGCGGCCGTTCATAAAATCGATCAAAATATAATTCGATTTTATGGACAGAACTTTTATACTTTTCAATAGACCGTTCATAAAATCGATTTAAAAATGATTCGATTTTATGGACAGATTTTTTATTGTTTTCAAAAGCGATTCGATTTTATGGACAGAATTTTTAAAATTTTCAAGAGATGAATGCGACCATTCATAAAATCGATCAAAATAGAATTCGATTTTATGGACAGAATTTTTATACCTTTCAATAGACAGTTCATAAAATCGATTTATAAATGATTCGATTTTATGGACAGAGTTTTTATAATTTTCAAGAGATAAATGCGACCATTCGTAAAATGATCAAAATATAATTCGATTTTATGCACAGAATTTTTATACTTTTCAATAGACCGTTCATAAAATCGATTTAAAAATGATTCGATTTTATGGACAGAGTTTTTATAATTTTCAAGAGATAAATGCGACCGTTCATAAAACCAATCAACATATAATTCGATTTTATGGACAGAATTTTTATACTTTTCAATAGACCGTCCATAAAATCGATTTAAAAATGATTCGATTTTATGGACAGAATTTTTATAATTTTCAAAAGTGATTCGATTTTATGGACAGAATTTTTAACATTTTCAAGATATAAATGCGACCGTTCATAAAATCGATCAAAATATAATTCGATTTTATGGACAGAATTTTTATTCTTTCTAATAGACCGTTCATAAAATCGATTTAAAAATGATTCCATTATATGGACAGAGTTTTTATAATTTTCAATAGATAAATGCGACCGTTCATAAAATCAATCAACATATAATT